>CAWUFW010021160.1:0-128967 GCA_963921515.1 Calotriton arnoldi
CTACAAAAGGCATTGCCTGATCCTATGACTGACAATAACTTCAAATACCATTGCGGCAATAATAAAATTCAGCTGTATGTAGCTTGTTTTTTGACCACCAGTGGCTGGGAGGCCCCGCCTCTTGTGCTCTGTTAATATTTATCTTTGTCAGGGTCATTCTGGTAAGACAACTGACTTTGCAGCACTCATGCGCTGCAGCAGATAGCACAGATACTGAATGTAGGAGTGAAGGATATATTTGCCACAGCTACCCAAAAAATATACAGGGATTTTAGATGAAATAACATTCCTAGCATCGCCCACTGAAGGGCATATTTCTAATGTATAAATTGTAACACAACATACACTCTGTAACACAACATACAGGGGCCGATTCCGATCTCGGCCGGTAGGGCTCCGAATCGGATTTGGATTCACCGGATCCGATTCGGAGCCCTGTTTCCCGACCGAATCGTACGCGGGTCCGGCCGAGCGAGTACGATGCAAGCACCCGCGAAATCGCCGACCGACTCGAACGCGGCTACAACACGCTCCGACCGACTCGCAGGGACACGACTCGCACCGCGCTATGGAAACGTTTCCCGGCCGGGTAAGTACGATGCGCGCCGTGAGCAGTCCGACCGACTCGCGCCGTCCGGCTCGAAAGAGCTGTCGGAGCCGGACTTTGGGAGTCCGCGTCGGACCCCCCTGTACGCGTAGGCGCGCGAGACGCACACAGGGGGGACCCATGGGTCCCCCCTACCTGTGCATGTATGCCGCGATGCGCTTGGACGCGTACATGTCCGCCTCGCACCCATTGAGTCAGTGGGAGCCCGCGTACGCATTGTACGACAGGCTCCCATTGACTTCAATGGGAGTCCGACCGACTCGAGTCCGATGGCATGCGTGCGCATCGTACTCGTTCGGTCGGACTGCTAGGGTCCGATTCGGACGGAATTCTCTCCGGGTCCGGCTCGGTCAGAGAGATTTCCGGCCCGAATCGGAATCGGCCCCACAGTCTAATGTTTGATTGAAGAGTGGTTGCAAAATCAAATTCAAAGCATGCAGGTAAGCTGGACTGAAAATAACAGTGGGGAAGTTATATGCTGTTATATCGTACACTTAACGTATACAATACCTCTTTTTGATTACAACACATTTGAGCCTATGCCAGCTGTATTTGAATGGATAGGCCACACAATGCCCATGACGGGAGAGGGGCCACAGAAGTGTGCTTCCAGGAGGAATATCTCATGTGAATTCTTTTCTGCTACATCGTCCCTATTCAAAAAAGGGAAAAAGGTTACTTGGTGGGACAAGCTTCGATAGCAGGCCAAGAGCAGGTGATGACTCCAGGGAGGAGGTGTTTGTTTGAAATTCATTAGGGCAAAATGTGAAGACAAGGGGTGGAATTTAAGGGAAGTAGAGAGCTCCATGCAGACTTCATAGGAAACCCTACTCAAGGAGCAACCACAATTTCTGTCAGGGTGTGACACAAGCAAACCCCAAATTAACCTGTGCTCAACCCTCTGGTAGCTTGACACAAAAGCAGACAGGCCACAAGAAAAATCCCACACCAATTTAGAAAAAACAGAGTAAAATTTAATAAATTTGAGACCAAAAAGATAAAATCCAATTAGTAGAACCAAATTATGATATTTTAAAGATTTGAGGGAAGTAAATAGCCTAAAAGAACAAAGCACCACTCACGGTTAACTGGTTGCACAAGACCGGGTGAAAGTCACAAGTTCAGGCCAACCACGATGGAGCGCAGGCTGCTTACAGGGACCAGGTTAGTTCCGCTGAAAGAGTTACCTTCAAAGTCCAGCACAAAGATTCTGTTTATTGTGGAAGGGGCAGTGAGAAGCAGGGAGAGCGTTGTCGATGGTCATCGATGTACCGCGAACAGCAGGCTGGGCATCGCGGACGATTGGTGCTGTAGTGCAAAGATCCTGTCGGCATCATGGACGGTTGTTGCTGGAGCTTCACTTTGTCGGTCACCGTGTGCTGTCAATGTTGTAGTGCAAAGTGCAGATCTCACGCTGCCAGGTGTCATTGACAGTCACTGTGGCACGAAGAGTGGGGTTCACTGGAACTTCGCATTGGCAGGCGGCGCAGGCAGCAAGATCTTGGCGTTTGCGAAGAGCCCAAAACTTCAGCATTTCTCCTTTTCTCCTTTTCTTTGGAGAGGAGCTCAACTCAGGCCACACCAAGTTTCCAAGACCTATGGGGCATCTTTTGGGGCTCAGGAACTTACTCCAGCAGTTGCAGGGCCAGTTGCAGGTCTAGGCAGCAGGGTTTAAGTCAATATTACTATGTTTAAAGGAGAGAGCCCAAGCACTTAAGCACTGGTTAGCAGTTGTAAAGTATGTAGAGTCCTAAGGCCAGCAAAAGCAAAGTCAGCAAAAACAGGAGGGTGAGGGCAAAAATGTTTTGGGATGACCCTGCAGAAATGGCCAAGTCTAACAAGGTTTGGTGGGCAGTCAAAATATCGAATTTTAAATATCGACCTACACTAATATCGAGTTTTTAATATCGTAGGGACAGAATATCGAAGTCAAGAATATCGTTGCCCAGAATATCGACTTTAAGGTAAGTAATATCGATTTTTTAAATATCGAAGTAAGTAATATCGAAGTCATTAATATCGTTAGCAAAAATATAGTTGTTAATAATATCGATTTTTTTTTGTGTTATGTATTTTATATGTATGTTTAACATTTTTAAAAAAAGTTTTTTCATTATTTTTAAATATATGTATTAAATGTTTAGAAAATAGTCATTTTTTTTAAAGGAAATTTTGCGTTTTAGTATCAGAGCGGGATGTGGGATTATAGGGGAATAGGGTGGGAAGTAATTTAATTATAATTAATTAATTAATATGTTTTTATTTATTGTTATTCATTGTTAATTTATTGTTAATTAATTATTAATTGGTAATTAATTTATATTAATTGGTTAATTTATCATTATATTAATTATAATTAAGTTATTATTAATTTTTATTTATTGTTAATTAATTTATTGTAAATTAATTATTAATTGGTAATTAATTTTAATTCATTGAGTAATTGGTAATTAAATTAATTATGTTATTTTTAATGTGTAGCGGGTGGTGGGTTTATAGGGGAATAGGGTGGGAAGTAATTTAATTATAATTAATTAATTAATATGTTTTTATTTATTGTTATTCATTGTTAATTTATTGTTAATTAATTATTAATTGGTAATTAATTTATATTAATTGGTTAATTTATCATTATATTAATTATAATTAAGTTATTATTAATTTTTATTTATTGTTATTGTTAATTAATTTATTGTAAATTAATTATTAATTGGTAATTAATTTTAATTCATTGAGTAATTGGTAATTAAATTAATTATGTTATTTTTAATGTGTAGCGGGTTGTGGGTTTATAGGGGAATAGGGTGGGAAGTAATTTAATTATAATTAATTAATTAATATGTTTTTATTTATTGTTATTCATTGTTAATTTATTGTTAATTAATTATTAATTGGTAATTAATTTATATTAATTGGTTAATTTATAATTATATTAATTATAATTAATGTATTATTAATTTTTATTTATTGTTATTGTTAATTAATTTATTGTAAATTAATTATTAATTGGTAATTAAGTTTAATTCATTGATTAATTGGTAATTAAATTAATTATGTTATTTTTAATGCGTAGCGGGTTGTGGGTTTATAGGGGAATAGGTGAGAAGTAATTTAAATATAATTAATTAGTTAATATGTGTATATTTATTGTTATTGATTATTAATTTATTGTTAATTAATTATTAATTGGTAATTACTTTTTATTAGTTGGTTAATTAAAAATTATATTAACGATAATTAATTTATTATTATTTTTATTTATTGTTATTGTTAATTAATTTATTGTTAATTAATTATTAATTGATAATTAATTTTATTAATTGATTAATTGATAAATAAATTAATTGGTTTTTTTTTATGTGTAGCGCGTTGTGTTTTTATAGGGGAATAGGGTGGGAAGTAATTTAATGTTATTTAGGTAAATATTAATTTAATTTAATAGGTATTAATTAATAATTATTTGGTTAAATAATTATTATGTTATTTATTTAAAAAAAAAAAATATAAGTATGTTAATTTAACCCCTACGCGATCCTACATTTTCCCTACTGTTGCACTCACTGGAGTGGGGATAGTAATTTTTACCCCTACGCTATCCAACACTTTCCCTACTGTTGCACTCACTGGAGTGGGAATAGTAATTTTACCCCTACGCTATCCAACACTTTCCCTACTGTTGCACTCACTGGAATGGGAATAGTAATTTTTACCCTCCGCTATCCAACACTTTCCCTACTGTTGCACTCACTGGAGTGGGAATAGTAATTTTAACCCCCCCGCTATCCAACACTTTCCCTACTGTGCACTCACTGGAGTGGGAATAGTAATTTTTACCCCTACGCTATCCAACACTTTCCCTACTGTTGCACTCACTGGAGTGGGAACAGTAATTTTAACCCCTACGCTATCCAACACTTTCCCTACTGTTGCACTCACTGAAGTGGGAATAGTAATTTGATTTCCTTCGCTATCTAATATTTTGTATTTTTTTAGCTAATGTACTGTATAATTATTTTTAAAAAGATTTAAAATAATTTTTTTTTTTTTAATTTGTTACATATATTTATTTAATTTTGATTTATATTATTGTTTTATGTGTATAGATGTATTTATAATTTATAAAAAATAAATTAAACAATGTATACGTTATTAAAATAAATATTAAAACATATTAATAAGTAAGTATATATATATTATATATTATATGTATATGTATATGTTTAATTTATTTTCAAATTATATATATTACTTATAATTTTTAATTTATAATTTTTACGCATTTTAAAATCTTTTTAACTGTTTCTTTTAATTATATGTATTATTTACTATATTTTAACTTAAATTAAAAACGATATTTTTAAAAATGATATTTTTGACCGATATTTTTTTTCTCGATATGTTTGTACTTACCTTAATGTAGATAGGATGTCAATATTCTTGTCTTGGATATTTTTGCTGCGATATTTTTGTAGGTCGATATTGTGATTTTCGATATTTAGTCAGTGATTCACAAGGTTTAGTGGGTGGATCCCTGTTTGGGTAATCAAAGTCCTGAAGCAACCCTCTAGCAGGTACCACCTGGGAGAGGTACATCTGGAAAGGCTGCCTAGCTGTACATGTCCCACACAGGTCAGTGCTCAGGGACAGAGTTATGCCCCACTATTCAGAGGAAGAGTTATGCGCTTCGAGCACCTATCAAAATTGCTATGTCCCTTGCGTCCATAGTTTGTTTTATTTTGTTTGATGTGAAGTGCAGTGAGTGCAGTGCACAGACATTACAGTAAACAAAGTGAAAGCAGACCATGCTGTTAGGCTGTTTGGCTGGCAGTGTGTGTAGTGGCAGTTGTCTTGTGGTGAGTGCGTAGTGATTTCCTGGTAGTGTTTTTGTATGTGAGTTAGCCAATGTCTCTCTGAGCGGTACTTTGATTAGTATGTTAGTCCTGTAGAAATATGAAAGTTAAGGGCCCTTGCATGACATGGTTTAATGAAGTGAGTGATGTATTGTGTTGGACCTGCTGATGGCAGTGTGAATGGCTTTCTGTGTGTGGCGCATAAAAGGCGTATGAACGGCCTGTAAAGTGGTTGGTGCCTTGACATGGCATTACAGCTCACAAGCAGAGAATCATAAGTTCAGAAGTCTGCTATTCCAATTATCTTATTAATATGATTTCTGTGTTTTGATTTATGAGAGATCATTTGTAAATAGAATTTAAACTTTTCATTTACCCTTGTATCTAATCCAACCAGCATGTGTCTGTTCTAGAGTAATGGAGGGGTGTGTGTTTTCTAAACCTCACTGAAATACATTGCCAGTGTGTACATTATATACATGGAAAACCTACTCAAGCAAAACATTTCTGAAAACTAGTGACCCAGTAGAATCTAGGGTGGTGTGACTTGCATGGTTCCCACTACTTTTTCCTACCTATAAATCCCTTCATACCTCCCCCCAAAAAACAAATAACACATTTCTCTGAGAGAACGTTCCGGATTATGTGGGAATCCACATAATTCCTACCACCCAGCATTCCCACACTTGTCCTGATAAAAATGTTACCCCACTTGCGTGGCTCAGCCCTACAGCCAGAGTCAGAAACAGATCAAACCAGGGGTCATGCCAAGGTGGTTGCTGACTTACATGGTCCCTGATTCGAACCATTCCTGTCATGGGCGCTAGGCCCACTCACATTAGTGGGGTAGCAAATCATAAGGAAACGTGTGGGAAAGCTAAGTGGTAGGAAATATGTGAATTCCAGCAGATTCCAGAACACTCCCTCACACAAATGTGAGGAAAATGTATTTTCTTAGCCAAAGTTTGAGATTTGAAATGGTTTCTGGGTAAAAGGACTTTGTGAGATCTACACAAGCCACACCACCAGGACTCTCCTGGGTATCTACTTTTCAGAAATGTCTGGGTTTGGTAGGTTTCCCTGTATGGCATGCCCACAAATCACAGCTACACATGATCTGTCCATGTTGCACTTTGGGTTCTTTCTTATTACAGGGAATGACTACACACAATTGGTGTACCATTTTTGTCAAGACAAGTGCGGTTGGAAATCTGTGGATCCCCACATATTACGGAACTTTCCCTCACAGAAATGTGAGAAAAATGTGTGCTTTAGCCAAAGTTTTAGATTTGCAAGGGCTTTTGGGCAAACAAAGTCCTAAGATCTATGCAAATTAAATCACACTCAACTCCCCACGGTGTCTAAAATGCCTGAGCTTGGTAATATTTCCTGGATGGTGGCCCAGCCTACCCCCAAACCTCCCACACTGCAAAAAGGATCAGTTTTGTGTGGAAAAATGTGATTTGTTCATGTTGTGTTTTGGGGTTTTTCCAGTCCCAGGTGCTAGTCCCACCAACACAAGCAGGATAGCATTTTTATCAGGACAATTGTAGAAACGGTGGATGGTAGGACATTTATGCATCCCAGCAAAGACAATGCATGTTTTTAGCCAAAGTTTTCCAAGGACTTCTGATCAAAACAAAAAAATAAAATCCATACAAGTGACACGATCCTGGACTACCATGGGTGTATAGCTTTCAGAAATGTCTAGGTTTGCCAGGTTTTCCTGGAAAGTGGCTGAGTACAGGCTAAAAATTCACACCTACCCACTTTGCAAAAAAAAAGAGTTGGGTTGATTCTAAGCTGTTCATGTTGTATTTTGGGGCCTTTCTTGTCACAGGCACCAGGCCCACCCACACATGTAAGGTACTATTTTTTAAGAGTCATGTGGGAATGCTGGGTGGTTCCCACAGATTCTGGAAGTTTCCCTCCTAGAAAAGGGAGGAAAATAGGTGTTTTTAACCAAAGTTTGACGTTTGCAAGGGCTTCTGGGTCAAAAAACAACATGAGATCCATGCAAGTCACACCACTCTAGAATCCCCTGGGTGACTAGTTTTCTGAAATATCTGGGTTTGGTAGGGTTGCATGAATGGCAGCCGAGTCCAGGGCCAAAATCCACAGCTACCCACATTACAAAAAAAGGTTGGTTTTGAGTGGAAAGTTAGATATGTTCATAATGGTTTGGGCGCAGTTCCTGTTGTAGGCACTAGGTCCTCCCACACAAATGGGGTACCATTTTTATTAGGTGATGTGTGGAAATTCTGGTTGGCATGAGATGGGTACCTCTCCGCAGATTCTGGATTTTCCCCTCACATAAATGTGGGAAAATGTGTGTTTTAGCCAAAATCTGAGGATGTAAGCAACACCAGCCTGTACTCCCCGTGTGTCTGTTTTTCAGAAATGACTGTGTTCTAAAGGTGTCCAAAGGTGGCAAACGGTCCAGGGCTAAAAATCCTGTTCCCGACATTGCCAAACTTGGTCATTTTCTATCAGACTTTTTTAGGTCTTCACAGCGTGTTTTGGAGCATTTTGTGTCATGGATGCTAGGCACAGCCACACAAGTGGGGCACCACTTTTATCAGAAGAAAGGTTGGAGGGGTGGGTGGTAGGAACTTTATGGATGCTCTCAGCTTCCAAATTTTCTCTCACAGAAATGTGAATAAAGTTAGTGCTATTAGCCAGAATTTAAGGTTTGAAAGACCTTCTGAGTAAAAAAACATCATTAGAGTCACACGAGTCAGACCATCCTAGACTCCCCTGTGTGTCTAGTTTTCAGAAATGTCTGAGGTTGGTATGTTTCCCCGTAATGGCTGCCAGCAACATTTTTCTCATGTTGCTGGCAGCAAATCAGAGCGCTCGCTCACATGGGAGTCTGACTCCCCTGGAGTGAATTGGCTTAAGCAAAATAAAGTTCCCTGGGCCAATTAGAATGCTCTATTTTTATAAACTGGGTTCAAGGAACTCGAGAGAGAGAGAGAGAGAGAGAGAGAGAGAGAGAGAGAGAGAGACCCTCTAACCCCACTGTCCAGATATCCATATTTCTTAACCTTAATTTCTCCAAAACTGCTGAAAGGATTTACACCAAATTACACAAAATACAATCTGCATACCAAGATCTAGCTTCCTGCCAAATTTGGTGTAATTCTGTTCAGCAGTTCTTGCTGTAGCCCTGTCTAAAGACATCTATGGAAAATGCATTGAGCTTTTTGAGTTTTGGGATGCCCCTTTTCTCTCGGACCCCGCTTGATGGATCACCCTGAAACTTTCCAAGTACAAACTAGTCTTTTTGGAAGGTTTTGTGAAGATTCATCAAACTTTGTCCAAATCATCAGCAACACAAAAAAAGCTTTTCCTAGGGAACAGCTCACCTAACTATAACTACCCCCTGGGATATATATATATAATACCAACTGGTGGTCACCAGTAGACAGTTATAGTTAGGACCATGTTTCCATAAGAAAAGCGTTTTTTGACTTGGCTATATTTTTGGCACCTGTTGATGACTCGTCACAAAATTTTCCAAAATAATTTGACACTCACTTCAACTTGTATCTGGAAAGTTTTGGGGTGGCCCGTCAGGTGGGGGGCTAGAAATATATATATATATATCGCACCAATCGCTTCCTCCGAGAAACAACAGGGGACACAGCGGCTTTGCACAGGTACGTTTTAATTTTTTATGGCATGACGCCTTTCGGTGAATACCTTCCTCAAATGCCAAACACTCTGGCTCCCATTCACAGGTCTCCTTAAATGTGTGTTACCTCACTCCCATTGGAGGAACTAAAAGGTTATTGAAACTGCAAGTCCCAGCATCCTCTTCATTCGACGCTGCTGCTTACTCTTTAACACCAGAGTCTTTGATAAAAAATTGTCACTACCAATGCTGAGCCTACGTCCTCCGCAATTCCTGATGCTCTGCAAGCCTGGAGGCACGGTGTAAGTACACAGCGTCTCACCAAGAAGTCATGGCCCAATTTCCGGCAGGATACATTCTCTTTCAGGTTTGCAGTGGTCCAGAGTCTTTTGACAATTCGAATACAACTAACACCTGATGCCACTGTTGACTCCTGAACACTGAAGGACGGGTCCCCCGCGTGCTAGTGGCTGCATGCAAATATCACACCAATCGCTTCCTCCAAGAAACAACAGGGGACACAGCGGCTTTGCACAGGTGCGTTTTAATTTTTTATGGCATGACGCGTTTTGGTGAATACCTTCCTCAAATGCCAAACACTCTGGCACCCATATATATACATATATATATATATGATACATTAAAAGCATCCAAGTACAACATCAAACAAACCTCAGCAGCCGGTACAGCAGGGGCAGCAGCAGGAACTGGGACCACCTCTAATTCGGACCTCAGCTCGGCCGTAGAAAGTGAAGCTGAGACAGAGGCACACAGTCAATCATTAAGACAAATACCAAAGAAAATCTCACTGGCAGAAGAGGTGGATTTTTAGTCTGGGAACGAAGACAAACACTGCATCCCAGAAACCAGACAAACAGACCGCCTCCGGAAGAACAACAAAACGACGAGAGAGGCGGAAATCAAAACAGCGGAGAATACAGAAAAACAACACAAAAACCAAAAAGGAAATGGAGACGATAAACACAATAGATCATTACTGTAGCCAGACGATCATGAATCTGACTGACATCAAACTCAATGAAGCGGAAAAGCGGCTTCTAGCTCTCGGGCTATCATATTGCCCTCAAACGTGCTTTAATTATGCAGAAACCAGAGTCAACATCTATAAAAGCGTGAGAAAGCTTAAATTGAAGAAACATTTCCGCCAACTGGAGAAAACAAATATAGAGCCAATAGAAAGCGCAGCAAATTCTTCAAACACTTCACCTCTATTTGACCTTACACCTTTTGATGAGCCAATATTAAAGAATCTACTGGAGCTGGCAAATGAAAGCAATAAAACAACAACATCCAGAGACCATACTGCTGTGCCCATTGAAACAACTCTGTTCAGACCGCGTTCAACGTTTAATCCCATCACCATCAGGGATGCAATAGACATCTTTCAGGAACATGTGATTTCTGACATTAAAAAACTCAATTTCGAGGTCAACAAAACGAACAAGAAGAAAACAAATACTAGTGAACTACAATACCATCTACTAATAAAAAAGTTGCAATCCAACAAAGAGATAGTCAACAGAAACTCAGATAAAGGGGGCAACTTGGTCATTTGGAGCAAAAAAGCGTACATTGAAGAGGCCAACAACCAATTGAAGGACAGGGAATGCTACCTTCGTGGTGATCAGATATCAATCAGGACGATGTACAACAACTACTATACCAAGCTATTAGTATGGAAAAACGCTGGACTGATCACAACACAGGAATACAAATTTCTATGCAATGACCATCCAGTTACACCTATCTTATACTTTATCCCAAAAGTGCATAAGGACCCCCTAAAGCCCCCAGGCAGGCCAATAATCTTGGCTCGGAACAGTCTGTTAGAAGCAACATCACAATATGTAGACTATTACCTCCAGGAACATGTCCAGCAACTGCCTTCATTCATTAGAGACACGGGGGACTTTTTATCTAAAATAAAGAATATGGAGTGGAAAGATGACTATCTATTGATTACTTTAGACGTGACATCGCTCTACACGTCGATTAACCATCAGGATGGACTCAGGGCTCTGGGTCACTACCTTGCCAAAAAAGCACCAGAACAAGTACAGCATAGCAAAATGATCATCAATATGGTTGATTTTTGTTTGAAAAATAACATTTTCCTTTTTCAGAACACCCACTATCAACAGCAACGGGGTGTTGCCATGGGGGCCAGCTTCTCCCCCAGCTATGCCTGTTTGCATATGGGGTGGTGGGAGGAGCTGGTCCTGCATAAGCAACATGAAACAACACTGGCCAACAACATAAAATGTTGGTATAGATTTATTGATGATCTGTTTGTCGTATGGCAAGGTCCTAGTATGGCTGCACAAGAATTTGTAGATGATCTCAATAACAACAGTCTCAATCTCCATTTCACATCCACCATCAGTTCAGAAAGAGTTACCTTCCTTGATGTTGAGGTATTTATCAGGGAAAACAAGATAGAGACCACACTGCATAGAAAACCCACGGCAGGAAACTCTGTCTTACATGCGAGTAGCTCCCATCCGCCTCATTTCATCTATAGCATCCCCTACGGGGAGATGCTTAGACTAAAGAGGATATGCAGTTGCAGAGAGGAGTTAATAAAAGCACAGGCAGACAGCAAAGCCAGATTTCTAGCAAGAGGCTATACACCAGCATGTGTCAATGCAGCTATAAAGAAGAGTTCAGATATCCAACGGGAAACTCTCCTCCAAAAAAACTTAGTCAAAAGTAAAAAGACTAATGAGGGTAATGAAGACACAACTTTCAGAATGATTTTTGGCTACAACCGTCAACACAAAACCATAAAAAATATCATCAAGAGAAACTGGCCACTCCTGTTAGGTGATCCCGTTATAGGACATCTGCTACCCAGACAAGCCTCCATCACATTTAGTAGGGCACCCTCAATGAGAGATTCCCTAGTTCATAATGATGTAGAAAGTCAACCAACTGGCACATGGTTATCCCAGAGAAAGGGTTTCCATAAATGTAAAAGTTGCAAAGCGTGTCAGTTCGGTGTGAACAAAACTTCTTATAGAACACCCTTCAGTGAAGTGGAAAAACCTATCACCAACGTTTTGTCTTGCAAAAGTGAGTTTGTTGTCTATGTGCTGGAGTGCCCTTGTGGCCTACAATAGGTGAGTAGTACAATTCTACAGGGGCACAAGAGGGTGCTCCAGCACATCAGAGCCATTAAGAATCATGATCAAACTTACCCGGTGGCTAGGCACTTCGAGGAGAAACACAACGGAGATCCTAAGGGACTCACATACTTCCTGATAGATGCTATCCCACCCAAAAAGAGAGGAGGAAACAGGGAAAAAGCCCTACGATATCTAGAGACTCTCTATATCTTAAATCTCGACACAAAGTCCCCAGGGGGCCTGAATGCCACTGAGGAGCTTTTTACTTGCCTATAGCCGCTTGAACACACAAATGTTGTTTCTTTGCTTGTCTGTAACATCATTATAAACAGCTTTAAAAAAAGATTATTTAATCTTAAATGAAAACCGCCGTTGTTTTTAAAACCCACTTTTTAACACATTTTTCACGGTTTTAGATAGGGTGTTTTAAAATAAGAGTATAACTGGCACATTGCACTTTAACAAATTTAACATTTTGCACTAGCACTTCATGTAACTGGGAGTTTTTAGGATAACTTATTTTTGACATATACTAGTACTGTAATAGAACATCTGTATTCTAAAATCTGATCAATTAACAGAGTGAAGAAAAACTCAGGTATTCAAACCTGAACATCATGCACGCCTGAAAAGTGAAGGGTTACAGCCTAGTCAATACCCTTGAGAGGCGTTACAAACAGTCCTCATAGACTAAATGATGGCTTACACTACAAATTACAGTAAACCATGCATCGAAAAAATTGTTATTGGAGACCAAATTAAAGGATAGTTGTTGTTAAACCCAGGCCGGAACAGCTGGCCCCCTATAAGACATGTGAAATAATTTACAAATTGTCATAACACGTACACTTTGCTAGGACCAACAGTAATTCATTTGAGATTAAACTGATGAGATCTACACTTAGGGGCCGATTCCGATCTCGGCCGGTAGGGCTCCGAATAGGATTCGGCTTTACCGGATCCGATTCGGAGCCCTTGTTCCCGACCGAATCGTACGCGGGTCCGGCCGAGCGAGTACGATGCGAATTCGCCGACCGACTCGTCCGGGCGACCCGACCGCTCCGACCGACTCGTACCCGGATCGTACCGCTCCGACCGACTCGCTCGGACCCGATTTGCACCGCGCAATGGAGACGTTTTCCGGCCGGGTAAGTACGATGCGCACCTCGACCGCTCCGACCGACTCGCGCCGTCCGACTCGAACTCGCTGTCGGAGCCGTACTTTGGGGGTCCGTGTCGGACCCCCTGTACGCGTACCCGTGCGAGGCGCACACAGGGGGACCCATGGGTCCCCCTACCTGTGCGTGTACGCCGCGGCGCGCTCGCGGCGTACTCGCTGTAGGGGCGCCCTTGTCCGCCTCGCACCCATTGAGGCAATGGGAGCCCGCGTACGCGTTGTACGACCGGCTCCCATTGAGTTCAATGGGAGTCCGACCGACTCGTGTCCGGTGGCATACTAATGCATCGGACTCGTTCGGTCGGACTGCACGGGTCCGATTCGGTCGGAAATCTCTCCGGGTCCGGCTCGGTCGGAGAGATTTCCGGCCCGAATCGGAATCGACCCCTTAGTGTCCTACCGAAAGCAAAGGAAGAGGGAAAAGATGACAGAACATAACCAAGTGGTATTTAATTGCTTATATACTATGCTTTTAAAACAGTGGTTTTTAGACATCTATAAGGTTTTAACAATGACTTGATATTTTTTTATATATTTATATTTATATATACCTTGCTAACCTTTCGATGTTTATATGCATTTTACAATTTTTCAAAAAAGGCCAAGTCTTTTCTTTATGTCAACTGTAAAAACACCCAGTACATTGTCACTTTAAGAGAAAACGAAAAAAACTGTATTTAAACCTACCTGTAACCTGAGAGCGCGTCATGTGATCAAGGCCTCTTGGGGTCAAAACGCGTCATGATGGCTGGTGTTGGAGGAGTTGAATAAACTTCAAATTTGCACTACAACGTGGTCCGTGCTCCGTTACTGAAACTGGTGGCAAGTGGATGCAAGCGGAGTGTTCCTGATATATATATATATATATATATACACACATAAATATATATATACATCTATATATATATTCACTGAAAAAACCATAGGTTTTAGGGACAGTTATAGTTAGTTGGACATTGCACTCGTACAAAACCCGCGAAATTCCCCCGTTATAGTTAGTTCAGCTAACTATAACTTGCGCCCCCGCAATGCACTGCTGATGACGTCACATATTACATCACTCATGACATGGTCAGTGACATCACTGATGACATCACTGATGACATCATCCAGTGACTGTGTGTTTCTGTAAAGTTTAAATATGTTTAATATATATAGGGAAAGGCGTATTGAAGAATGAGTGGGTGTATAAATGTCTGAATGGATGATTTAGTAGGTGCGTGACTGACTCTATAAGTGAGTGATTAAACGTGTCTTACTGAATGCATGGGTTAGTGACTAAACTGTGTGAATGTCTGTATCCGTCTGTCTGTTGGTGTGTAAGCGGCTGCATGGGTTTGTGAATACCTACATGAGTGTCTACATGGGTTATTGATTGGTTGTGTGAGTACCTGTATGGGTGCCTGAGTGTTTGTGTGGGTGGGGTGTGTGTGACTCTGTGCATAGATGTGTGAGTGGGTGATTCACTGGGTGCATGGTTTCAAGAGTGCATCAGTGATGGACTGTATGGGTGGGTGAGTGTGTGTATGGGTGTGTTAGTGAGTGAATGCATATCTCAGTGGTACAAGTGTGAGTAACTACATATGTGAAAGGCAGTATATATGTGTGTTGGAGTATATAAATGGCTATAAGTGAGAGTGTGTGATTGTGAGAGTGACTGTATGGATGAGTGTGTACTTGTATCAGTGATTGTATAAGAGCGTAAGAATGTGCTAGTATTTGTATGAGTAAGTGAGCTGGTGTGTGTATAACTGTATAGGTGAGTAAATGGCAGTGTGATTAATTATTTGCATGACTGACTAGGTGTGTGAGTACCCCTATGGATGAGTGGTGGTGTGTGAGTGTCTATATAGGTGTATGAGTGCATATGATAGTCCTGTACTGAGTGACCGTAAGTATGAGTGACTGTACGGGTGAGTGAGTGGATGTGTGTGTAGACCTAAGAATCAGTGAGTGTGTATGTAGTTATTGGTGTTGGAGTGTCTATGGTTTTGCGAATGGCAGTCTGTAATTTAGAGTGGGTGTATCAAAGGTTATATTAGGGTGTGAGGATGTGCATCAGATTATCACGTGGATGATGTCATCAGTGATGTCATTTGAGATGTCATCAGTGATGTCATCAGTGATGTCACTGACCATGTCATGAGTGATGTAATATGTGACGTCATCAGCAGTGCATTGCGGGGCGCGAGTTATAGTTAGCTGAACTAACTATAACGGGGGAATTTCACGGGTTTTGTACGAGTGCAATGTCCAACTAACTATAACTGTCCCTAAAACGTATGGTTTTTTCTGTGAATTTGTAAGGTTTTTTAAATGCTAATTTCTAACTATAACGTGCCTGAAACCTATGGTTTTTTTCAGTGAATTTCAAAGGTTTTGTAAATGACAATTTTTAAATGTATTAATTGTTATATTTATTTTTTTGATACTGATTTACTACATTTTTTTAATCTATTTATTTTTAGATATTTTATTTTTTAAATTACATTGTAATTACATTATACATTACATTACAAAATATACTTTCTCAGAATGAATTACTTTAGTTTAAATACTTTGCAAATAGGCAATAGACTTTTAAGTACAGTAGTTACAGTTGTTGCAATGGGCAACACAATTTCAAACACAATGCAACATTGAGCTCAATGTGAATTTCTAGTTAAATGCAATTAGTTACTTTATGGATTACTTTTCTAACCACAGGACTGGATCCTAGATTCAGTCCTGCGACATCTCCTGTAAACAGTTGAGTAAAAGCGTTTTGGTTACAGTAGTTATTTTTAAGGAATATTATTGTATTTTAAAAGTTGACACTTAGAAACTTTTTCACATAGAATCACCAATGTTATCCTAAGGGAGGAAAATCACTTAGCAGGTAAGTAGTGTTATCGTTACTTTTTCTTACTCAGTGGTGGATCCTGGATCCAGCACTGGTGCATCTCCTGTAAACAGTTGAAAGAATGCGTTTAAGTCATACAGGCGATTTTTAAGGAATATTTGTAGTTTGTGAAAATCGACACTTTGAAACTTTTCTGCTGAAAACCAGACAATGGATTCCTATGGAAGGAAATACAAGTTACTGGTAAGTACGGTTAGAATTACTTTTCAGGGTCAGTGCTGGGCTAAAAGATGCAGCACTGGGTTCTCCCCTGATAACAGGTGAGTAAATCGGAATTCGTAGTTCGGCTGATTTTAGAGGAATATTATAAAGTTCAAAAACTCCACACTTAGAAGAATTTCCAAGTGAAACCAGTCAATGTTAGCCTATGGAAGGAAATTCAAGTTACTGGTAAGTACGGTTAAAATTACTTTTCAGGATCAGTAATGGGCTCAAAGATGCAGCACTGAGGTCTCTCCTGATAACAGGTGAGTAAATCAGAATTCGTAGTTCTGCTGATTTTAGAGGAATATTTGTATGTTTCAAAAATCGACAGAAACTTTTTCAGCAAAAAGCAGGCAATGATATCCTATGGAAGGAAATTCAAGTTACTGGTAAGTACGGTTAAAATTACTTTTCAGGATCAGTACTCGGCTCAAAGATGCAGCACTGAGGTCTCTCCTGATAACAGGTGAGTAAATCGGAATTCGTAGTTCGGCTGATTTTAGAGGAATATTATAAAGTTCCAAAACTCCACACTTAGAAGAATTTCCAAGTGAAACCAGTCAATGTTAGCCTATGGAAGGAAATTCAAGTTACTGGTAAGTACGGTTAAAATTACTTTTCAGGATCAGTACTGGGCTCAAAGATGCAGCACTGAGGTCTCTCCTGATAACAGGTGAGTAAATCGGAATTCGTAGTTCGGCTGATTTTAGCGGAATATTTGCCCAATGGTGAAGGAAGGGGGTGGGGCCTGAGGTGACATGTCTGCACACACGCCCTGTGGCGTGTTTTAAGTTGGAGAATTAATTCCTCCTCAATCCCGAGGGTCCCTAGGGGCCACCTAGCCCACCAGGTACCTCCAGTATGCGCCAGAGAGCTGCGTTGCAGAGAGGTGTTCAGAGGCCACGCCCCTTTTTACAACACTCTGCAACGCAGCTCCGTGGCGCTTACTGGAGGTACCTGGTGGGCTAGTTGGCCCCCAGGGACCCTCAAGATTGAAGAGGAATTAATTCCTCAACTTAAAACATGCCACGGGGCCTGTTTGCACACATGTCACCTGAAGCCCCGCCCCCTCCCTTCACCACTGTGCAAACGCGCTCCGTGGCGCGTTTTAAGTTGGGGGATTAACTCCCCTTGAATCCTGAGGGTCCCTGGAATCCAAGTAGCCCACCATGTACCTCCAAAAAGCGCCACAGAGCTGCGTTGCAGAGAGGTGTGAAAAGGGGCGTGGCCTGGACCACCGTTCTGCAACCCAGCCCTGTGGCGCTTACTGGAGATACCTGGTGGGCTAGTTGGCCCCCAGGGACCCCCAGTCTTGAAGGGGAATTCATTTCCCAACTTAAAATGCACCACAGGGCCCGTTTGCAGAGTGTTGCTGGGAGGGGGCGGGACCTCGGCACGATCGCGTGTTTTTTTGTTTTTTGGAAGGGGGGCTGTGTGGCCCCCCTTCTTTTTACTTTTTTTGGGCCCTGGGGACCCCATCCCCCAGGGCCTGACCCCTTTTTTAATGTAAAAAAATGAACGGGAAGGGGGCCGCGTGGGCCCCCCTGCCGTGGCCAATTCCGGCCCCGGGGACCCCATCCCCCGGGGCATGGCCAGATTTTCTTCTTTTTTTTATGGAGGGGGGCTGCGTGGCCCCCCTCCTGAGGCCTCTACTGGCCCCGGGGACCCCATCCCCGGGGCCGGCCTTTGTTTTTTTTTTAAATTAACATTTGGGGAGGGGGGCCGCGTGGCCCCCCTCCTGGGCCACTACTATCCGCGGGGACCCCATCCCCTGGGGCTGGCCCTCTCCGTTGGGGACCGTGGGGGGTTCCCCAATCCCCCCACGGTACCGCCGGCACCCTGCGTCCTGCGGGAGCCGGCATTGCTTTTCCACATGGGGAGCTGCTAACATGCAGCTCCCCGTGTGGAAAAGCAATTTGCTTTGAATTTTGGAAGAGAGAGCAGGTTTCCCTACTCTATCTTCCAAAATCCAAAGCAGTTTACTATGACAGGACGGGAGCCGCGAGGCTCCCGTCCTGTCATAGCAAACTACAGTGTCCCGGGGGTAGGCACCCCGGGACACTGCAGGAGCCGGCCCTGGGGGGTGGCGGTCCCCAGGGCCACCACATTCTCCAGGAGGGGGGCCGCGTTGCCCCCCTCCCAACATTGGCAAAGCCCCGGGGAGGTGGCTAATAATTTTTTTAAAAGAAGCCCCGGGGGGTGGTGGTCCCCGGGGCTGCGGGAGGGCCGAGAGCCCTCCCGCACCATTTATTTTTAAAGCCCCGGGGGTGGCGGTCCCCGGGGCTTGGGGGGCTTTAGAGGCCCCCACATAAAATATAAACCCACCCCCCGCATGCCCCCGGGACTTGGGCCACCCGGGGGCAAAATAGCATCGAAGCGCGGGAGACCGCGCTTCGATTTTGTTTTTTATCGGCGGGATCCGCGCACCCTAAGCGCATCCCGACGATTTTTTTTAAATGCTTTTTTCTGCCCAGGGGGTCCTTGTGGGACCCCCTGAGCACACCTAGGGGGTCAGGGTGTTTCTACCCTGCCCCCTTTGTGCGTTTTGCGCACTTGTTTCTTCTGCCTCGGTTCTACCGAGGGACAAAATGGCTGCCAACACTTCCTGATTTGGAGTGTTGACAGCCAGTTGACAGCCAATTAGCATGCAGCTCGTGATTGCGACGGTGCACACAGTGTGCGATCAGGGTGCGCGGATCCGACGCGGCCATAGATATATATGTGATTTTACTTGTGATTTTCTCAGGAACTACTGAACGGATTTACACCATTTAAGCAAAAGGCACGAGTCTGAACCAAGGGCTACCTCTTTGCCAAATTTGGTGTAATTCCGTTCAGCACTTCGGGCTGTAGCCGCGATGAACGGTTCCTATGGAAAAATGAATGGGGAAAACACGTTTTGGGACCCCCTTTTTTCTCGGCCCCCGCTTGACGAATCACCCCGAGACTTTCAGGATAGGAGCGGACCAGAGCGCCCCAACAAGTTGGAAAATTTCGCGAAGATTCGTCAACCGGCGCCAACGTTATTTCAAATAGAATGTTGCGGATTTCCTATGGAAAATAGGTCCTAACTATAACTATCTACTGGCGACCGCCAGTGGATAATATACATATATGAGCATGGGGACTGCGTTCCCCAAAACGCGTTAGTGGAATAAAATCTAGCCCGTAAAACTGATCCCCTGAGACAGCGTTTTTCTTGTTGTTGCTGTATCTACACCTCCGGTTGGCTTCGCCGGCACACGCTCCAACTACCATGGGCTGAGTGCGGCGGAAGAAGCATTGCAGTCATATGAATATATATATATGTCATGTGATCAAGGCTCAACTTGAGCCGAAACTCGTAATGGCGGCATCGGAATAAAGAAGCAGTAAACACTTACCTTGTGGTCCGTGTCATTGTGTTGGAGGAAATTTGGTGAGACAACGGGGTGCAGAATATATATATATATATATATATATATATATATATATATATATATATATATAGGCAAGAAACAACTGAGTATCAAATGGAGACACAAGCGAATTAGAGATGATATTAACAGCAAAGCAATGATACATTTATCAAGTGTGGTATTGAATGTAGCGGAAAAACAACTGTTATCACTAGGATTACCATACTGCCCAGAAAGTACCTTTAGTTTTACAGTCAAGCCAGAACCGATATTTTTTAAGTACATCAGAAAGTTAAAACTCAAAAATACCAAATGCTCAAACCTAATAAGAAAACTGCATCAACATTGAATGGAGCCCGGGCTCATAGTAGCAATCAGGAGAACTTACAAATCTTGGATATTCATCTCATGCAGGATTTGCAGGAAATGCAAAATAATTATATGTAAGTGAATATAAGGCCTTCAACACAAGCAGTCTTAAGACAACAATCTTTAAACACTTATGGGCAAGTTGAGATGCCCTTTAAACCGAAATCCACCTTCATACCAATATTGCTGAGGGATGCAGTCGATATATTTAAAGAAAAGATAATAAAATAGCTCAATCATACCACTCAAAGAGCACAAAAAAGCAAGGTGATGATAAAAGGAGATATCACAATCTAATCAAGAAATTAAAAAGTAACAACCAGATTGTAATACACAATGCCGATAAAGGCGGTAACATTGTTATATGGCTGAGATCCGAGGACATGTCGGAGGCATATAAACAACTAAATGACATTCAATGCTATATGAGGAGCAATATCCAGGACTTGAGAGGTATGAATAATAGGTTTCAGTTGGAACTTGCAAGGTGGAAGAACATAGGCTTATTGACTATGGAAGAATATCAATTTCTTCGTAATGACCATCCAACAATGCCTGTGCTATATTTTATTCCAAAAGTACATAAAAACATTAGACCACCTCCTGGAGGACCCATAATCTCTGCCAGAAATAGCATATTTGAATGTACATCACAATATGTAGATTTCTTTTTGCAGGAGCATGTACGTAATTTAGTGTCCTTTATTCAAGATACAGGTGATTTCCTGAAAAGAATTTATGATATCCCACGGAATCAGGAATACCTGTTAATGACATTAGATGTTAAGTCGAGCATTAACCATCAAGACGGTTTAAATGCTGTAGAACATTTTCTTAAGAGCAGACTGTTAGAACTCTATGAACATAGTAAGATGCTTCTCTTCATGATAAAATGGTGTTTGGAAAATAATTTTTTCCCTTTCAATAATTCCTTCAGGTGCGTCGGATCACCATGGGTGCCTGCTTCTCCCCCAGTTATGCAAGTTTGCACATGGGCTGGTGGGAGGAGCGGGTACTCATGGTTGACCATAATGTCTGCTGGGAAAATCATGTTATCTGTTGGCTTTGCTATATAGATGACTTATTCATTATATGGAAGGGCACTCTAGAGTCTGCTGAAAGATTTGTAGAAACTATTAACATCAGTTCTGTCAATCTCAACTTTACAACACATATCAGCAGCCAAATTATTGCATTTTTGGTTGTCCAAGTGTTTATTAAGAACAACAAGATAGAATCTTAACTATATAGAAAAGAAACTGCAGGCAATTCAAGACTGCATGCTAGCAGTTTTCATCCAAGGCATTTGAAAAATAGCATTCCATATGGGGAAATGCTTAGACTGAAGAGAAATTGCAGTTGTGACAATGACTTAAAAATATACCAACATAAAGCCAAACAAAGATTTCTAGCCCGTGGATATTCTGTGAATATTCTCGATCAGGCTATTACCAAAGCTAATGGAAAAAAGTAGAGAAACTCTTCTATTTGGAAGTAAACTAGATAATACAAAGAAAAAAGATGCAAGTGAGACAACAGAAAAGGAGGCAAGACTGATCGTCACATACAACAAACAGGAACACCAACTTAGGTCCATACTCAGAAAACATTGGCCTATAATTTTGAGTGATCCAGTTATTGGCTCAGGACTCCCTAAAAAACCTACTATTGCCTATAGAAAGGCAAAATCTATGAGTAACGCTTTGGTCAAGAACAGCCCAGAGATAACTGAACCCACAAATTGGCTTTCATCTAGGGAAGGATTTTTTAAATGTAATGCCTGTAGAGAATACCAATTTGGGGGCAATATGTCACAGTATTGTACCCCATTCCATGATAGGCAAGTTAAGGTTGATACATTTCTAACCTGCAAATCTGAATTTGCAGTGTATGCCCTTGAGTGTTCATGTAAGCTTCGTTATATTGGAAGCACCAAGCTACAAGTACATAAACACATTTTACAACATATAAGAGCCATTGGTAATTCTGATCTCTCTTATCCGGTAGCCCGTGATTTTTAACAAAATCATGACAATAACCTCAGCCATTTTAAGTATTATGTCATTGATACAGTGCCAAAATGGAGGCGAGCTGGCAACCAAGAACTGATGTTAAGACAATTGGCGACATGGTATATTCTAAATTTAGACACATAGGGGCCGATTCCGATTCAGGCCGGAAATCTCTCCGACCGAGCCGGACCCGGAGAGATTTCCGACCGAATCGGACTCTGGCAGTCCGACCGAACGAGTACGATGCGCACGCATGCAATCGGACTCGAGTCGGTCAGACTCCCATTGAGTCAATGGGAGCCGGACGTACAACGCGTACGCGGGCTCCCATTGACCCAATGGGTGCGAGGCGAACAAGGGTGCCCCCTACAGTGGGTACGCCTCGAAGCGACTCGCGGCGTACATGCACAGGTAGGGGGGACCCATGGGTCCCCCCTGTGTGCGACTCGCGCGGCTACGCGTACAGGGGGGTCCAACACGGACCCCCAAAGTGTGGCTCCGACTGCTCTTTCGAGCCGGACGGCGCGAGTCGGTCGGACTGCTCGCTGCGCGCATCGTACTTGCCCGGCCAGGGAACGTCTCCATTGCGCGGTGCAAGTCGTGTCCGTGCAAGTCGGTCGGAGCGCTTCAGACCCGCGAACAAGTCGGTCGGCGATTTCGCGTGCGCTCGCATCGTACTCGCTCGGCCGGACGCACGTACGAATCGGTCGGGAAAGAGGGCTCCGAATCGGATCCGGTTAAGCCAAATCCGATTCGGTGCCCTACCGCCCGAGATCGGAATCGACCCCTAAGTCACTGAATGGTTTGAACAGTAGTGAGGATTCATATACCTATCTCTAAATCAAGACAAATACGTATTAAAAGATGATCATGAAACTAAAAATGAAAAGTTAATGTTATATAAAAGGACTATTTTATAGTCTTGAAATAAGTTTTCAAAAACATTGCAGCAATATTTTATTTAGATAGCACATGCACTTTTTGAACTAATCACTTTAGGGGTTTGGAGGTTAACTATAGTAATATGCAGAATGGTAGTTTACAGTCTTTTGCATAAATTTGCACACTTGCTAATATACTGATGTGAAGCAAAGCACCGGTTAAACAATGGCAGATTTTAGGCACACATATCTACAAAAATATTTTGAGGCTATAAATAGATATGAATTGTAGAAATTGGAAACCAAGTAAGGGATTTGAAGAATCAGACTCTCCTCACTTAGGGGGTCATTATGATAGCGGGCGGATCGCCGCCGCCCGTATGGCGGTGGCGATCCGACCGCTATTTTCCCCCACCCGCCTAACATTTCCCCACCGCCATATTACGATGGCGGTGGGGACCCAGGCGGACAGAAAGACCATCCGCCAGTTTTCCACCGGTAATCAATCCGCCCGATTGCCTACCGGGCGGAAAAGACCTGCAATATGGAGGTGGTGCCTTGCAGGCACCGCCATCCATATTACGATGATGGCGGTCACATGCATTTCCATGGCGGAGACTCCGCCATGGAAAGGCATGCGGAGAATGCCTTTGGGGGCCCGTTGCGGGCCCCCTGGGGGGTGGGGGGCTGCACTTGGGGGGTACCCATGGTACCCCCCAACATTGGCATGCACAAGGTGGCAGGCCCCGCGCGGTGCCTGCCACCTTGTGCATGCCAATGCACAACATGCATATATTGCATTGTGGCGGGTGCTGCTCACAGCACCGCCCGCCACAATGCAAAGATGCGGGATGCCACCGCCACCGTGGCGGTGGCATCCTAATTGCCGGTGCGGGACCGCCGCACCACTGGTGGCCGGTCCCAGCACCGCTAGGGTGGTGGGCGGACTGAAGTCCGCCCGACATCCTAATAGACCCCTATGTGTGTAATTGTGATGATAAAACAGATACCTAAAACAAAAAAACTTGAGGTCTGTTCATGCATTCTGCACTTTATGTTCAAATTACCGGTTTTGCACAAATGCTAACATTTCATTGTTGCCAAGCATGCTGGTTATTTCTAGATATTTCTATATATTTTTACTATTCTATTTATATATGTGAAATATATTTAATGCGATGTGCCTACTTATATGTATATGCATTTGTCTTTTATGAATAATCATGATTAGTAGTTTTATAAATCAGGAATTCATGTGATTACAAAGCTAGTCAGAATAGCTGCTAACCACCGCATAGTCTGTCGTTTATTGTTAGTGATTGTAAGTCACGTGTGCACTTTATAAAACAAAGTTTGGACCATAGCGTGTACATATGAACAAGGCCAGGCTTGGCCGAAACGCGTCATGGCGAACTATTTCCAATAAATAATATTGGCACTTATACTTTTGGAGTCTGTATCGCGGGTTTGATGCAACGGTCTACGGAATGGGATTGGAGTGCGCATATATGTATATAATATAATAATGAAAGTGACAGTATCAAACTGTTGCTAACTCGGAAAACTAAAAAAAGTGATTTATCAAGCTCACAATTGTTTTATTATTGCAATTTGAAGCTGCAAAAACTGTTGTAGAACTCTCTTAATTATTTCAATTTCTTTTATCATGTGGAGGTAAAATTGTGGATACGAAACAAAAAACACTTTAAGTGTTGCTGAAACGGAAAGTATTTCGTTTATTTTTTACTTACCTGCACACATGTGAAAGCATTTAAACAGTGGAGATAAAGAGACATTTTAGGTTGACAAAGGCTGAGTGAACATCCGAAACACGTACCTGTGGCAAACACTGTCTTTAAATAAAGGAAAAATGCTCCAGTTTCTAAGTGCAGCCTTTTCTCTTTGATTGGGAGAAAATTGCAGTGATATATATATATATATATATATATATATTCCAAAAAAATCACCACTCTCATTTGGCAGTAATCATCCAGCACTCCATGGGGCAATTTTCACTCTGTTTTTATTTTATTTACAGTGACGGCATCTACGCGTTTTGGCAGTGTCACGCTGCCTTGTTCATGATGCAAAAACGCCATTTTCACCCATTAAAATATCTTTTTACAAATAATCAACATTGACGAAGGACAAACCCTTTTTGGCACCACAGAGTTTGTCTAAACATTACTGTGGGTGCCATCTTTAAACATGTTACAACCAACACAACCTTTCAATGTTTTGTTTGTTCGTTTTCATGATTTCAACCATGCTAGTGCATAATCTTTTCAATTCATAAATCCAACATTATGTTGTTCGTTTTCACAATTTCAACCATGCTAGTGCATAATCAGAGTTTCAATTCATATATCAAGCAGTAAAATTCATTACTTGCTTCCTACTTCAATTCTTGATTATACATGATAATTTCAACATATCATATGGCTGCCCACCTAAATGTATATCATTTTTCCACAATTTATGACAAACTTTCCTCTGATGAAGTGCTAATGCTCGACTTCATCCTCCACTTTATATAGTATTAAAAGTGCTAGTGCTTTAATAATTATACAGTACCATCGTTCCAAAAAGTGCTAGTGCTTTGGTATATGGAAGAGAGTTCCTTTTCCTACTCTCTATATGCCTTTCTACAGTACTAGACTAATTTAAAGTGCAAATGCTTCAGTATATTTAAAAAGTCATATACTTCTCGATACACTATTTTCCTCCCTCTCAACTCATATGTATAAGTCAAGTACTCCAAGCATGGCAATGTATATTAATAAATATAAAGTGCTACATCTAAAGTGCTTAAATCTAAAGTGCCAATGTCCTTCATTCCTCTTCCTCTACCACACAAATATAAAAGAAAATGGATCTTGAATGTGCACACTCTACAACTTTCTCTCAGAATAGGCACGTATATAAATCTTCATCCACATTTAACCCATGAGGTTCCTTGCTATCAATCTCCAATATATAATATGTCTCCAATCTGCGGAGTTCCTTCTCCCTATTCCCCCCTCTCTTCTTTTTGGGGATTTCAGCTATACAACTGTACTGCATGAATATAGGGTTGCTTTGATGATGTATTTCAAAATGCCTAGCAATCGGATATGTCCTGTCTTGGTTGATAATTGCTCTCCGATGTTGAAGAATTCTTTTATATACAGGTAAGGTGGTACTCCCTATGTAAATTTTTCCGCAAGTACATTTCAGCATATAGATCACAAAACTAGATCTACATGTTAAAAAGCCTTTGATTAAAATGGTTTTATTAAAAGATGTCTTAAAATGTGTAAGATTGACTCCATGCTGACACGCTTTACATTTAAAACACTTTCTAAAACCCATTTTCTGTTGAAGCCATGTGGGGGCTCCCCCCCTCCTCTCTTGATATTCACTTTTGACCATCTGATCTTTTAAGGACTTAGACTTTCTATACGTTATTTCAAGTGGTTTATTGACCTTAGGGCCCAGTACTGGATCATCTTTAATAAGATGCCAGTGTTTATTTAAAATGGACCTCACCTCCTTGTGTTTTGTATTAAAAGTCGTTATAAACCGATGATTTTCCAGACACCCCCGTTGTTTTTTTCTTTGTTGGGTACTGGATGGTTCAAACAATACCTTCTGTCTTTCCAGATTCCTGGCCTTCGTTGCAGCTCCACATATGATTGTCAGTGGATAGCCCCTCTGAATAAAACGGCTGGTCATCTCTTGCTCTACTCTATAATACTCCTCTAAATTGCTGCAGGCTCTCTGTGCCCTGTAGAACTCACCAAAAGGTATACTCCTGATGAGTGGTACAGGGTAGGAGCGCCCCGCATGTAGCATAGTATTACCAGCCGTTGGCTTCCGGAAGATGGTTGTTTCTAGTTTCCCGTCCACTGGTTTTATTCTAATGTCCAGGAAATCTATAGAGGTTTTACTGTGATGTCCCACAAATTTCAAATTAAGATTATTTGAGTTAAGGTCCCTGATGAATAATTCTATATCGGTGTATGTACCCTGCCACAGTACAAAAACGTCATCTATAAACCTCACCCATAGTAGGACATTCTCAGACCATTGTTCCAGTGACGACCCTCCGAGCACCTGCTATATTCATTTAAAAAAAACAAAGGTTAGAGGGACGTTATAGTTATGAAATAAAATTTGGAAAACCTTAGAAATTCTCTTGAAAAACCAAAAGTTAGAGGGTCATTATAGTTTGGAAATAGAATTTAAAAAAGCTTAGAAATTTACTGAAAAAAACAAAGGTTACAGGGACGTTATAGTTAGGCTCAGATTTCATTCGTACAAAACCAGTGAAATTCAGCAGTTATAGTTAACTGTGCTAAGTATAACTTTCACCCTCGCAATGCACGGCTTTTGACCTCACATATTACATCATTCATGACATGGTCAGTGACATCACTCATCACATCACTGATAACATCTCAAAGAACATCACTGATGACATCATCCACAGAATGACTCACACACCCACTCACACGCCCATACGTCTTGTATGCCCAGTCACACACCCGCACAACCACTCACATACCCGTTCACAGATGCATATCAGTACTCACACACTCACTCACTTCTCCATAAAGCCACTCAGACACCCACTCACTCACACAGCCACTCACATAACCATTCACTCACTCATACAGCCTCTGAACACAGCCCTTCACTCACCATACAAGCAATCACACATTCACTCACACACTAACACAACCACTTACATACCCATTCACAGACCCAGATAGCCACTCACACACCCACTCAGTGATCCATAGAGCCACTCACACATCCACATCTCAGACAGCCACTTACACAACCATTAACTCACACATTTAGCCACTAATACACAGTCACTCACCCTTATAGTCACTGACACACTGAAACAGTCACCCATAGAGCTACTCACACACTTACTCAGTCAACCATACAATCACTTACATAGCTACACACTCACCCATACAGTCACTCACACACTAACTCGACTATACAACACTTATGCACTAACTCACTGCCACTCCCACACCCTATCACCCACCTACACAGCCTCTCACATTCCCACTCACTCACCCATACACCACTGACACACCCATTCACTTACATATACAGCCACACAGAGTCACTCATTAATAAAGGCTCTCACACACCGACTCACATACCAATACATCTACTCACTCTCCCATACAACCACTCACACACCCATAGAGCCACTCAGACACCTACTCACAAACAGATATACACAGTCACATAGTAACTCAGATAATATATGTTGCAAATAGTATCACTCATTCGTAGTACACAAACCTTATTAATTTAACATTTAAAGTATCTGACTATATATCTTTAATACTCAGAAAATTATAGAAAACACAATCACTGGATGATGTCATTAGCAATGTCATTTGAGATGTCATCAGTGATCTCACTGACCATGTCATGAGTGAAGTATTATGTGAGGTCATAAGCAGTGCATTGCGGAGGCATGAATTATAGTTAGCACGGATAGCTATAACTGCTAAATTTCAATGGTTTTGTTCGAGTGACATCTGAGCCTAACTTTAACGTTCCTGTAACCTTTTTTTTCTATGTATATATATATATATAAATATATATATATATATATATATATACATATATATATATATAAGTATGCATGTATGTATGTATATATATATATATATATTCACGGAGAAAAACAAAGGTTAGAGGGACGTTATAGTTAGTCTGATATTTCACTAGTACAAAACTAAAGAAATTCAGCCAATATAGTTAGCTGAGGTAACCATAACTCACGCCCGCAATGCACTGTGTGGTAGCTGGAATTCTTATGATGTAGCTGTGATGCGATAGAACAGCATCACAGCAAAGATTCCAAGAATGACCAGTATTTTCTGTATTGCTGAAGGTTGTGCATGTTTATTGTACTCTCCAATAAACTTCTTTAAGAAGCTGAATTTGAAAGTGCCTGGATTACTACACACTGCTTATAACCTCATATATTACATCACTCATGACATGGTCAGTGACATCACTGATGACATCTCAAATGACATCACTGATAACATCATCCGGTGACTGTGAGTATTTTTTAAAAGTGTATGAGTGTTAAATATGTATGCCAAGGTGTATTGGTGAATCAGTGGGTTTATGAGTGACTGTATGGATGACTCAGTGGGTGCATGTCTGACTGTATAAGTGAGTGATTGGGTGTCTCAGTGAATGTATGGGTGAGTGACTGGTTGTGTGAATGTGTGTATCTGTCTGTCAGTTAATGTCTAAGTGGGTGTATGAGTGTGTTAATGGATACGTGAATGGCTATATGGGTGATTGATTGGTTGTCTGAATACGTCTATGTTTGTCTCAGTGTCTGTGTTTGGGGGTGAAAAGGGGTCTGACTGCCTGTATGGATCAGTAAGTGGGTGAGTCAGTGGCTCTATGGGGTACTGTTGCATGTGTGAAAAGTTGTATGAGTGAGTGAGTGTCTGTATGGCTGTGTCTGTGATTGAGTGCATGTGTCAGTATGGGTGTGTAACTGAGTATGTGAAAGGCAGTATACGTGAGTGACGGGGGTATATGAGTGACGGTATGCATGAGTGAGTGAATGGGAGAGTGGCTGTAAAGATGAGTGCATGCTTCTGTCAGTGACTGTATAACTGAGTATGTGTTCCTATTTGATGAGTAAGTAATGGGTGTGTGTGTAACTGTTTGGGTAAGTAAGTGGATGTATGACTATATGGGTGAGTGTCTAAGAGTGTGAGTAGTTCTATGGGTGACTCACTCAGTGTGTCAGTACCTGTATTCCTGTATGAGTGGATATGTCAATGGCTGTATTAGTGAGTGGGTCTATGAGTGGCAGTATGGGTGAGCAAGTGGATGTGTGTACAGATCAATGAATCAGTGAGTGGGTGTGTAAGTACTGGTATGGCTTTCTGAACGGGTTTGTGAATGGTTGTGTGGGAGTGGCAGTGGGTGTATAAAACATTCTACAGTGGTGTGAGTGGGGGAGTCAGAGATGCTGTGGATGATGTCATCAGTAATGTCATTTGAGATGTCATCAGTGATGTCATTTGAGATGTCATCAGTGATGTCACTGACCATGTCATGAGTGATGTAATATATGAGGTCATAAGCAGTGCATTGCAGGGGCGTGAGTTATAGTTACCTCAGCTAACTATAACGGCTGAATTTCTCTGGTTTTAAAGGAGTAAAATGTCAGACTAACTATAACGTCCCTCTAACCTTTGGTTTTTCCATGAATATCTAAGATTTTTTAAATGCTAATTTCTAACTATAACGCCCCTGAAACCTATGGTTTTTCAGTGAATTTCTAAGATTTTTTAAATGCTAATTTCTAACTATAACGTCCCTGAAACCTGCCTTTTTTTCAGAGAATTTTTAAGGTTTTTTAAATGCTAATTTCTAACTATAACGTCCTTAAAACCTGTGTTTTTTTCAGTGAATTTCTAAGGTTTTTTAACTAGAAGTCACGTTTGCAGAGTGGTGGAGAAAGAGGGCCTGGCCTCCAACCAGCGCTCAGGAATTCTGCTGCGTAGGACTCACAGGAGCTACCAAGAGGGCTTCTTGGCCCCCAAGGCCCCTCAGGAGTAAGTAGACTTCATCCCCCAACCAGTAGTGTGCCAAGAGGCGCATTTGCAGAGTGGTGTACAAAGGGGGGCGTGGCTTCCGAAGACCTCTTAGCAATCCCACTGTGTGGGACCTACTGGAGGTAACAGGAGGGGTAGGTGTCCTTGGGGGCCAACTACCCCTCCTATTACCTCCAGTAAGTCCCGCACAGCAGAATTGCTGAGTTCTGATAGCAGGTCACGCCCCCTTTGTCCACCACTCTGCAAACGCGCTTCCTGCCACGCTCTTGGTTGAGGGATGAAGTCCCCTTCGCTGCTAGGGGTCTTTAGGGGCCGACTAGCCTACCTGTTACCTCCAGTAAGCCCCACACTGTGGGAATACTGAGAGGTGGTCGCAGGCCATGCCCCATTTCTCCACTACTCTGCAAACGTGCCCCCTGGCACGCTCTTGGTTGGGGAATGAAGTCCACTTTAGTCCTGAAGTCCTCAGGACACAACGGGACCTCATCACCCCACCAGCAGTGCACCAAGAGGTGCATTTGCAGAGTGTTGTAAAAACGGGTGTGGCCTCAGTGTGGCTGAGCTAACAATAACTTGTGCCCCCGCAATGCACTGCTGATGACGTCACATATTACATCACTCATGACATGGTCAGTGACATCACTGATGACATCTCAAATGACATCACTGACAACATCACTGATGACATCATCCACATAATCTCTGATGCACCTACTCACACCCCAATATCACCTTTCATACACCCACCCCAAATTTCAGACTACCATTCTTCAAGCCATTGACACTCCAATACCAGTACGTACATACCCACTCACTGATTCATAGGTGTACATACACATCCACTCACTCACTCATACAGCCAATCACTCACCAATATCGCCACTGATATATCCACTCATATATCCATACAGCCACTCATATACTGTCAGTCACCCATAGAGCTATTCATACACCTACTCACTCACTCAAACCCTCAATCACACAGCCACTTACGCACCCATACAGAATCACACACACACTCACTACTCATACAGGTACTAACAAATACTTAGTTTCCGATACAGTCCCTGACACAAGCACACACTCACCCATACAGCTACTTTCACAATCACTCACTCACACATGCAGTCACTTATATACTCCAACACTCACATATACTGCCTTTCACATATGCAGTTACTCACCCATATACCACTGAGACATCCATTCACTCACAGACACAGCCATACACACACTCACTCACTCATACAGGTCCATCGCAGATGCACGCATGAATCCATACACCCAGGGATTCACTTACTCACACATCCATGCAGGGAGTCACACACCCCCTCACCCACCTACACAGACACTCAGGCACCCATACAGGTACTCAGACAACTAATCAATAACCCATATAGACACTCATGTACCTACTCACGAACCTATGTAGCCACTTACACACCAACTGACAGACTCATACAGACATTTACACAGATTAGTCACTCGCCCATACATTCACTGAGACATGTTTAATCACTCACTTATACAGTCAGTCACACACCCACTAAATCATCCATACAGACACTCATACACCCACTCATTCTTCAATACACCTTGGCATATATATATACTAAAACATTCTTAAACTTTTTAGAAACACTCACAGTCACTGGATGATGTCATCAGTGATGTCATTTGAGATGGCATCAGTGATGTCATCAGTAATGTCACTGACCATGTCATGAGTGATGTAATATGTGACGTCAAAAGCAGTGCATTGCAGGGGCGCGAGTTATAGTTAGCTCAGCTAACTATAATGGCTGAATTTCTCTGGTTTGGTACGAGTGAAATATCAGCCTAACCATAACGTCCCTCTAACCTTTGTTTTTTCCGTGAAAAAAATAAATATATATATATATATTTACACTGAAAATGTATATATATATATATTCACTGAAAATGTATATATATATATATTCACTGAAAAAAACCAAAGGTTAAAGGGACGTTATAGTTAGGCTGATATTTCACTCGTGCAAAACCAGAGAAATTCAGCCGTTATAGTTAGCTGAGCTAACTATAACTCGCGCCCCTGCAATGCACTGCTGATGATGTCACATATTACATTTATATATATATATTTTCACACAAAAAAACAAAGGTTAAAGGGACGTTATAGGTAGGCTCAGATTTCACTCGCACAAAACCATTGAAATACAGAAGTTAAAGCTATCTGAGGTAAGTATATCTTACACCCTGGCAATGCACTGCTTATGACCTCACATATTACATCACTCAAGACATGGACATCTCAAACTGCATCAATGATTACATTATCCAGTGAGTGCAAGTGTAGTCTAAGATTTTATAAGTGTTAAAGATATATACTAACCTACTACAATAGTTAGATTAGTATACTAGGTACACTACTAATGAGAGATACTACTTCTAACATATATTATGTGAGTGGCTGTGTGACTGTGTGTATCCGTGTGCGAGTGAGTATATGAGTGGCTGTATTGGTGTATAAGTGGGTGTGTGAGTAGCTGTGGGTGTGAGAGAGTGGCTGTATTGGTGGGTATGTCAGTGGCTCTATGAGTGAGTAGCTGTGTGAGTATCTGTATGGGTATGGGAGTGGATATGTCAGTGATTGTATGAATGAGTGAGTGGGTGTCTGAATAGTTGGATGAGTTTTGGAATGGTTGTGTAAGTGGCTGTATGGGTGAGTGACTGGCTGTTTGAGTGGGTGTTTGGTTAGGTGAGTTGGTGTGTGCATGGCTGTATTGGAGAGTGAGTATCTATGTGAATGGCTGTATGGATGAGTGAGTGGATGTGTGAGTGCTTATATGGATGCATGAAAGGGTATGTAAGTGGTTGTGTGGATGTGTGAGTGAGTATGATTGAAATCTTGTATGGGTGAGTGAGTGACTGAGTTGAGTGACTAGGTGAGTGAGTGGGTGTGTGAGTGGTTGTCTGGGTGATTAAGTGGGTGTGTGAGTAGCTGTATGGGTGAGCGTGTGGCAGTGTGATTGGCTGTGTGGGTAAGTGACTGGTTGTATGAGTAGCTGTATGACTGAGTGAGTGGTTGTGTGAGTAGCTGTATCAGTGAGTGAGTGGGTGTGTAAATTGCTCTATGGATGAGTGAATGACTGTGAAAATACATGTATGGGTCTGTCAATGGGTATGTGAGTGGGTATGAGAGGTTGTATAGATGTGGGTGTGTGAGTGCTATTGTGGATGATGTCATTGGTGATGTCATCAGTGATGTCACTGACCAAGTCATGAGTGATGCTATATGAGAGGTCATTAGCAATGCATTGTGGGGGTGTAACTGCTGAATTTCACTGGTTCTGTATGAGTAAAATCTGAGCCTAAATATAAAGTCCATGTAGCCTTTGTTTTTTTTCAGTGAATTTCTAAGGTTTTTTCAAATTCTATTTCCTTACTATAATGTTCCTGTAACCTTTGTTTTTTTAAGTAAATTTCTAAGGTTTTTAAATTTTATTTCCTATATGTAACCACTAATCTTTGACAGTGAGTGTGTGAGTGAGTGCATGAGTGTCTCAGTAAGTCTGTGAGTGGGTGTTAGAGTGTCCGAGTGGGTCTGTCGGTGAATATGTGAATGTCTGAGTAGGTCTGTGAGTGGGTGCATGAGTATCTAAGTGGGTCTACGAGTGGGTACATGAGTGGGTCTGTGAGTGAGTACATGAGTCTGTGAGGGGGTCTGTGAGCGAGTGCATGAGTCTTGAGTGGGTCTGTGATTGGAGGTGTGAGTGGTTGAATTGGATCGGTGAGTGGGTGCATGAGTGAGTGGGCCTGTAAGTCTGTGCATGAGTCTCTGACTGGGTCCGTGAGTGGGTGCATGAGTGTCTTTGAAGATCTCTGAGTGGATGGATGAGTCTCTGAGTGGGTGAGTGAGTGGGTGTGTGAGTGTCTGAGTGGGTCTTTGAGTGGTTGTGTGAATCTCTGAGTGAGTCTGTGAGTGGATGAATGAGTGCCTGAGTGGGTCAGTCAGTGGGTGTGTGACTCTCTGAGTGGATCTGATCTATGAGTGAGTGAATGAGTGCTTAAATGGATCTGTGAGTGGGTACATGAGTGTCTGAGTGTGTCTGTCAAAGGGTGAATGAGTATGCGAGTGGGTGTGTGAGTGTATGAGTGGGTCTGTCAATGGGTGCATGGTAAAAAAAGTAGGGGGCACACTGGAGCAGGTCCTCATGCCATCTCCCCCTGTCACAGTCCTCCTGCCCAGTTTGCCTGCAGTCCGCTACCCTCTGCTGCCTTCGGTTTTGTGCCTCCTCCACTCATTTTCTGCTCATATTTCTGCCTCTTCTCTCCTCACTCCTGCCCTCTATTTTGCCTCTTTCTGCTCGCTTCTGACCTTTAGTTTGCCTCTTGCTCCTGGCTTTTCACCTCTATTTTGCCTCTAGCTGCTCGCTTCTGACCTCTATTTTGGCTCTTTCTGCTTATGCTGCCCATTATTTTGCCTCTTTCTGCTCGCTCCTGACCTTTATTTTGCCTCGTTCTACTCATTTCTGACCTTTATTCTGCCTTTTTCTGCTGGTTTCTGACCTCTATTCTGCCTTTTTCTGCTCCCTTCTGATCTTTATTCTGCCTCTTTCTGCACGTTTCTGACCTCTATTTTGCCTCTTTCTGACCTTTATTCTGCCTCTTTCTGCTCATTTCTCACCTTTATTTTGCCTCTTTCTACGTGTTTTTGACCTTTATTCTGCCTCTTTCTGCTTCCGTCTGAACATTATTCTGCTTCTTTCTGCTCCCTTCTGACCTTTATGCTGCTTATTTCTGCTCCCTTCTGAATGTTATTCTGCCTCTTTCTGCTCCCCCTGACCTTTATTCTGCTTCTTTCTGCTCCCCTTGGATCTTTATTCTACCTATTCTTGCTTCTCACCTTTTATTTTGCCTCTTTATGCTACTACCTGTCATTTATTTTGCCTCTATCCTCTCATTTCTCACCTATATTTGACATCTTTCTGCTCATTGCTGACCTTAATTCTGCCTCTTTCAGCTAGTTTCTCACCTTTATTTTCCTCTTTCAACGTGTTTTTGACCTTAATTCTGCCTATTTCTGCTTGCTTCTGATCATTATTTGACTCTTTCTGCTCCATTCTGACCTTTATTCTGCTTCTTTCTGCTCACTTCTGAATGTTATTCTGCCTCTTTCTGCTCCCCTCTGACCTTTATTCTGCTTCTTTCTGCTCCCTTTGGATCTTTATTCTACCTCTTCTTGCTTGTTTCTCATCTTTTATTTTGCCTCTTGATGCTCTTTTCTGTCCTTTATTTTGCCTCTATCCTCTCATTTCTCACCTATATTTTACATCTTTCTGCTTGTTGCTGACCTTAATTCTGCCTCTTTCTGTTAATTTCTCACCTCTATTTTGCCTTTTTCTGCTTGTTTCTGACATTGGTTTTGTCTTTTTCTGCTCCCTTCTGACCTTTATTCTGCCACTTTCTGCTCGTTTCTTGCCTTTATTTTGCCTCTTCCTATTTGTTGCTGACTGTTATTTTGCCTCTTTTAGCTCATTTCTGACCTTTGTTTTGCCTCTTTCTGCTCCCTTCTGACCTTTATTCTGCCTCTTTCTGCTCCCTTCTGACCTTCATTCTGCCTCTTTCTGCTCTCTTGTGACCTGACCATTATTCTGCCTCTTTCTGCTTGTTTCTGACCACTATTTTGCCTCTTTCTGCTTCTTTCTGACCTCTATTTTGCCTCTTTCTGCTTCTTTCTGACCTTTATTCTGACTCTTTTTTCTCATTTCCCACCTCAATTTTGCCTCTATTTGTTGTTGACCGTTATTTTGCCTCTTTCAGCTCGTTTTTGACCATTATTCTGCCTCTTGCTGCTCGTTTTTCACCTCTATTTTGTCTCTAGCTGCTCGCTTTGACCTCTATTTTGGTTCTTTCTGCTTATGCTGGCCATTATTTTGACTCATTCTGCTCGCTCCTGACCTTTATTTTGCCTCGACCCTACTCATTTCTGACCTTTATTCTGCCTTTTTCTGCCCCCTTATGATCTTTATTCTGCCTCTTTCTTCTACTTTCTGACCTTCCTTTATCTTGCCTCTTTCTGCATGTTTCTGACCTCTATTTTGCCTCTTTCTGCTAGTTTCTGACCTTTATTCTGTCTCTTTCTGTTCGTTTCTCACCTTTATTTTGCCTCTTTTTACGTGTTTTTGACCTTTATTCTGCCTCTTTCTGCTTCCTTTTGAACATTATTCTGTCTCTTTCTGCTCCCTTCTGACCTTTATTCTGCTTCTTTCTGTTCCCTTTGGGTCTTTATTTTACCTCTTCTTGCTTGTTTCTCACCTTTTATTGTGCCTCTTGATGCTCATTCCTATAATTTATTTTGCGTCTATCCTCTCATTTGTCATATATATTTTACATCTTTCTGCTCGTTGCTGACCTTAATTTTGCCTCTTTCTGCTAGTTTCTCACCTTCATTTTGTCTCTTTCTGCTCGTTTCTGAACATTGTTTTGCCTCTTTCTGCTCCCTTTTGACCTTTATTCTGCCTCCTTCTGCTCTATTGTGACCTTTATTATGCCTCTTTGTGCTCTCTTGTGACCTTTATTCTGACTCTTTCTGCTATTTCTGACTGTATTTTTCCTCTTTCTGCTAATTTCTGACATTTATTCTGCCTCGTTCTGCTCTTTTCTGACCTCTATTTTGCCTCTTTTTGCTTGTTTTTGACCTTTATTCTGCCTCTTGCTGCTCGTTTTTCACCTCTATTTTGTCTCTAGCTGCTCGCTTTTGACCTCTATTTTGGTTCTTTCTGCTTATGCTGGCCATTATTTTGCCTCATTCTGCTCGCTCCTGACCTTTATTTTGCCTCGACCCTACTCATTTCTGACCTTTATTCTGCCTTTTTCTGCTCCCTTCTGATCTTTATTCTGCCTCTTTCTTCTACTTTCTGACCTTCCTTTATCTTGACTCTTTTTTCTCATTTCCCACCTCTATTTTGCCTCTATTTGTTGTTGACCGTTATTTTGCCTCTTTCAGCTCGTTTCTGACCATTATTCTGCCTCTTGCTGCTCGTTTTTCACCTCTATTTTGTCTCTAGCTGCTCGCTTTTGACCTCTATTTTGGTTCTTTCTGCTTATGCTGGCCATTATTTTGCCTCATTCTGCTCGCTCCTGACCTTTATTTTGCCTCGACCCTACTCATTTCTGACCTTTATTCTGCCTTTTTCTGCTCCCTTCTGATCTTTATTCTGCCTCTTTCTTCTACTTTCTGACCTTCCTTTATCTTGCCTCTTTCTGCTTGTTTCTGACTTCTATTTTGCCTCTTTCTGCTAGTTTCTGACCTTTATTCTGTCTCTTTCTGTTCGTTTCTCACCTTTATAGTGCCTCTTTTTACGTGTTTTTGACCTTTATTCTGCCTCTTTCTGCTTCCTTTGAACATTATTCTGTCTCTTTCTGCTCCCTTCTGACCTTTATTCTGCTTCTTTCTGTTCCCTTTGGGTCTTTATTTTACCTCTTCTTGCTTGTTTCTCACCTTTTATTGTGCCTCTTGATGCTCATTCCTATAATTTATTTTGCCTCTATCCTCTCATTTGTCATATATATTTTACATCTTTCTGCTCGTTGCTGACCTTAATTTTGCCTCTTTCTGCTAGTTTCTCACCTCCATTTTGCCTCTTTCTGCTCGTTTCTGAACGTTGTTTTGCCTCATTCTGCTCCCTTTTGACCTTTATTCTGCCTCTTTCTGCTCTTTTGTGACCTTTATTATGCCTCTTTCTGCTCTCTTGTGACCTTTATTCTGACTCTTTCTGCTATTTCTGACCTGTATTTTTCCTCTTTCTGCTAATTTCTGACATTTATTCTGCCTCTTTCTGCTCTTTTCTGACCTCTATTTTGCCTCTTTTTGCTTGTTTTTGACCTTTATTCTGCCTCTTTATGCTCGTTTCTTGCCTCTATTTTGCCTCTTTCTATTTGTTGCTGACCATTATTTTGCCTCTGTCAGGTCATTCCGGACTGTTGTTTTGCCTCTTTCTGCTCGCTTCTGACCTTTATTCGGCCTCTTTCTGCTCTCTTGTGACCTTTATTCTGCCTCTTTCTGCTTTCTTGTGTCCTTTATTCTGCCTCTTTCTGCTCATTTCTGACCTTTGTTTTGCCTCTTTCTGCTCATTTCTGAGCTTTATTATGCCTCTTTCTGCTCGTTTCTGACTTCTATTTTGCCTCTTTCTGCTTGTTTCTGACCTTTATTCTGCCTCTTTCTGCTCGTTTCTCACCTCTATTTTGCCTCTTTCTATTTGTTGCTGACCATTATTTTGCCTCTTTCAGCTCATTTCGCACCTTTATTTTGCCTCTTTCTGCTCCCTTCTGAACTTTATTCTTCCTCTTACTGCTCCTGTCTGACCTTTATTCTGCATCTTTCTGCTCGTTTCTCACCTTTATTTTGCCTCTTGCTGCACGTTTCTGGCCTTTATTCTGCTTCTTTCTGCTCACCTCGATTTTGCATCTTTTTGCCCGCTTTTGACCTTTATTTTGCCTCTTTCTGCTCATTTCTCACCTTTATTTTGCCTCTTTCTGCTCATTTCCGACTTTTGTGCCACCTATTTCTGCTCTCTTCTGACCTTTAATCGAAAAAATGTGAAGGTGGCAATGGCCTATAAGAAATGCTGGCACATACACAGTCTTCAGGGCATAGGTTAAAACATATCAACAGTAAAGTGTGCTCAATCAAACAGATAACACTATGTCACCCCAATAGTGTAATGTATATGAGAAACAAATCCCCAATATACAAAGTATATATATTTTGAATGTCCAGAGCACCACAAAATAGAAAAGTAAACAGTCCGTCAATTTGACAGGTCCATATTTGTAAAATAGGCTCCAGGCATTGTGAAGTTACTACACGAGACTGATGGTTCCATTCACTTTAATGAATTGTTCTGTTTCTTGTATAGTGTAATTTACACAACAGCCGACACGTGTTCGTCATACTAGATGACTTTTTCAAGGCTGTAAATTGGACAAAAGATGGAATTTATTTAGGCCTAAAATTCACCAAGACGAAGAATAGGATGCTAGTACAAAAATAATTAAAATCAGAACAGTTCTCAGAAAGAGAATGAGTATAACAAGTCATGATCTTTAATCAAATTATCCAAAGACCAAACAATGAGATACAGACCAAATACACAAGGTATTTGCTGTAAGTGAAAAGAGCAAGGACAGAATCCCGCACCCAAACATGCCTGATAACGTGTGAAAGACAGAAACAAAAAACACCTCAATAGTGGTGCCAAGTTTTCTTGCTTGGGTTTATACGTTTTTTGCGTTTTGATTTTCACTGAGTGTAATCACAATTTCTATTTTTTCTTTACCTTACGGTTTTTTGGCACCAGTAATGAGGTATTTTTTGTTTCTGTCTTTCACAGGTTACCAGGCACGTTTGAGTGTGGGATACTGTCCTTGCTCTTTTCACTTACAGCAAATACCTTGTGTATTTGGTCTGTATCTCATTCTTTGGTCTTTGGATCATTTGATTGAAGATCATGACTTGTTATACTCATTCTTTTTCTGAGAACTGTTCTGATTTTATTATTTTTGTACTAGCATCCTATTCTTTGGCTTGATGAATTATAGGCCTAAATAAATTCCATCTTCTGTTCAATTTACAGCCTTGAAAAAGTCGTCTAGTACGACGAAACACGGGTTGGCTGTTGTGTAAATTACACTGTACAAGAAACAAAACAATTCATTAAAGTGAATGGAACCATCAGTCTCGTGTAGTAACTTCACAACGCCTGGAGCCTATTTTACAAATATGGACCTGTCAAATTGACGGACTGTTTAATTTCTATTTTGTGGTGCTCTGGACATTCGAAATATATATTCCTTCTGACCTTTATTCTGCCTCTTTCTGCTCGTTTATCAGCTTTATTTCGCTTCTTTATGCTCGTTCCTGACTTTTATTTAGCCTTTGTCTGATCATTTCTCACCTGTATTTTGCCTCTTTCTGCTCATTGCTGACCTTTATTTTGTCTCTTAGTGCTGGTTTCTGACCTCCATTTTGCCTTTTTCTGCTTATTTCTCACCCTTATTTTGCTTCTTGAGGCTCGTTTCTGACCTGTATTCTGCCTCTTTCTGCTCACTTCTTACCTTTATTTAGCATTTTTCTGCTTGCTACTGACCTTTATTTTGCCCTTTCTGAATGTTTCTCACCTTTACTTTGCTTCTTTCTGCTTGTTCTGACCTTTAGTCTGCCTCTTTCAACTCGTTTCTCACCTTTATTGTCTCTCTTTCTGCTCGTTTCTCACCCTTAGTTTGCTTCTTGAGGGTAGTTTCTGACCTTTATTCTACCTCTTTCTGCTCATTTCTTACCTTTATTTTGCATCATTCTGCTTGCTACAGACCTTTATTTTGTCTCTTTCTGCTTGTTTCTCACCTTTATTTTGCTTCTTTCTGCTTGTTCTGACCTTTGTTTTGCCTCTTTCTGCTCCCTTCTGACCTTTATTCTGCCTCTTTCTGCTCACTTCTGACCTTTATTCTTCCTTTTTCTGCTCTCTTGTGATGGAGCGTAGAAGTTAAATGATGTTTACCACTATCAATTCTCGCTATCAAAAGTGATTTACAATAATATTTTTGATGAAAACATGAAAAACTGGCTAAGTTGAAAAATGTGAGATTTCATACTGCATCATAAAAGCATGCAGAAGAGTTTTGAAACATGTAAATGTGAAAACATACACAAAAGAGATAAACACACAATATTTACCTATTCATGCAATCACGTATTTTGAGAAATTAAACCTAATTAACATAGAAAGTGTGGTGATGATAACTTCTAAAATATGTCAAAATGAAATAATGTCTGCATAATAAAGCATCTGAAATGATTAAAAGGCTTAATTCAGAAATAATCGATAGTATGTAAACCTGCAACTTATTCAAATGATATATGACAAAAACGTGAACTTCAGAATGATGTGTTAAAATATGCTTTGAAAATGATAAACATGCAAATGATTTTCTTAGTAGTGCCTAATATTGATATATAACCTTTAAAAGAGAATAATGATTACATTCATCAGGAAAAGTCAAAAACAATTATTAATGTGTGAAATATAATCTGAAAATGATTCAGCAGATTTTCATGTAGGCCTCAGATATTTTTTCTTTAGTGCTCAAAAGGCAGTATCTAGCTGAAGTAGTCACTTCGACGCTGTGAGAACTTTTCGTGAAGTTTTGTTTTCTGCACTCTACTACAATGGGCTCACTTTTGAATTAGCAACACATTTGAAAGAAATGTATCAATATTATTGCAAACCCAGAGAGAGCGCCTGGGAACGGACGGACTGTAGATAAAATGAAGTTCCCTTACTTCCGAGGAAAGGATGGAAATATAATACAATTGGAACTTAATACATTTGCAAAGGACTACTAAAGGGCTGATTATGATGGTGGGCAGTAGCACATCCGCGGTGCTGGCGGTGGCGGAAAATGCCCTTTTCCGCACTCCATCGGCGGTCCTTGCGTCCACCGTATTACGATGGGCAAAGATAGCCCATTTCCCGTCTGCTGCGGTGTTTCGGGAACCGCGAGGAATCCCCTTCCGCATCGGTGGCGGACGGAGCCAAAAGGGAGGGACCGCCGTGCGGAATGCGGTTACGACCGCCGGTTGCATTACGATGCCACAAACAGCCCATCACACCGCTGCGGAGAATCTGGCCAATCGAGGATGGCAGTGGCAATACTGCGGATAGCTCCATGTGCTCGAGCTCGCTGGGGAAACGGCGGTCTTTGGCCTTTCCGCAGCAAATCCGACCGCCGCGGACGGATTTTCAGCTTTTCTGCCGCTAAATCCTGGAATCTGACCGCCGCGGTAGGGAGTTTCTGGCGGTGCATCCTAATCTGGCACGGCGGTCGGAATGCTTTTCCGTCCGCCATCGTAATCAGCCCCTTAGTGTTTCCGGATTTATTAGTGAGGTATTGATCACACCAAGAGCAGCCCACTGTGAACAACCAATGGAAATCATATGAGGTGATGGAATAAATACTTTGTAGGTGTAAACCGTGAACTTCTGGAAGTATAAATGCCTTTGGAGGAGGAGTCGGGGCTGGCTGTCATTTTCAATTTTCCTTGCCCAGCATGCAGTCGGACTGACCTTTGATTTTTCCCTTAATGCCCAACCTTCGAACCAAACTTTCCTGACTGTTCTGGAACCTGCACTTTGCCGGCTGGTAAAGTTGAGCAGGGATTAACCTTTCAGCTGAAGGGTTAACTCACTCCTTTCTGTGGTACGCTGTGCTTCAGTACTGACTTATTCAGATACCTATCGAAGACGGACAATATCTCAATCATATTTGGTTTGTATGATCTAAATGCTGAGTCTCGAATTTCTCATATTTTTCTCTCTTCCTATGCAACCAGCAAATGTTCCAATTTGAATCTGCATTGTATTGTGTTGCTATTTGTACTAATTAAATGCTATTAAAACTGATTATGAAATGTGGTTTCATGTTCTGACCATTCAAATTGAGGCTTTAGATACATTTTTCTCATGAACAATCATTATCGAATGTGTGCCATTATAGGGGTTAAAAGAATTTTATCTAAAGTATGTGTATTGATGAAACGGTGAATTGGTGAAGAAATTGGCATGCATTTGGCATTTCTTTATTCCAGGTCCTCGTAAGGATATTGCCTCACGTTCTCTAAATATCCAAATCCCTGTTATCTCAACAAAAAGATCCATTGGAGGACAAAGGTTTGATAATACGAGAAGTGATATGATTATGGGCCCGTTGACTGGTGGTACTGTGAAATTGTGTAGGCATATAAAATTTGCCAAGCATTTCCGCTGCATCACTTGTGACCTTTATTCTGCCCTCTTGTGCCCTTTATTCAGCCTCTTTCTGCTCTCTTGTGACCTTTATTCTGCCTCTTTCTGCTAGTTTCTGACCTCTATTTTGCCTCTTTCGGCTACTTTCTGACCTTGAGTCTACCTCTTTCAGCTCGTTATTCACCTCTATTTTGCCTCTTTCTATTTGTTGCTGACCGTTATTTTGCCTCTTTCAGCTCATTTCTGACCTTTGTTTTGCCTCTTTCTGCTCCCTCCTGACCTTTATTCTGCTTCTTTCTGCTCCCTGCTAACCTTTATTCTGCCTTTTTCTGCTCTCTTGTGACCTTTATTCTTCCTTATTCTGCCTCTTTCCGCTCGTTTCTGACCTTTAATTTGCATCTTTCTGCTAATTTCTGACCTTTATTTTGCCTCTTTCTGCTCGTTTCTGACCTCTATTTTGCCTCTTTCTGCTTGTCTCTGACCTTTATTCTGCCTCTTTCTGCTAGTTTCTCACCTCTATTTTGCCTCTTTCTATTTGTTGCTAACTGTTATTTTGCCTCTTTCAGCTCGTTTCGCAACTTTGTTTTGCCTCTTTCTGCTCGCTTCTGACCTTTATTCTGCCTCTTTCTGTTTCCTTCTGAACTTTATGCTGCCTCTTTCTGCTCCCGTCTGACCTTTATTCTGCCTCGTTCTGCTTGTTTCTCACCTTTATTTTGCCTCTATCTGCTTGTTTCTCACCTCTATTTTGCATCATTCTGCCCGCTTCTGACCTTTATTTTGCCTCCTTCTGCTCATTTCTCACCTTTATTTTGCCTTTCTGCTCATTTCTGACCTTTGTTCCGCCTCTTTCTGCTCACTTCTGACCTTTCTTCTGCCTCTTTCTGATCCCTTTCAACCTTTATTCTGCCTCTTTCTGCTCGTTTATAAGCCTTATTTTGCCTCTTTATTGCTGACTTTTATTTAGCCTCTGTCTGATCGTTTCTCATCTGTATTTTGCCTCTTTCTGCTCGTTGCTAACTATTATTTTGTCTCTTGGTGCTGGTTTCTGACCTCCATTTTGTCTCTTTCTGCTTGTTTCTCCACCTTATTTTGCTTCTCGAGGCTCGTTTCTGACCTTTATTCTGCCTCTTTCTGCTCATTTTGTACCTTTTTTTTTGCATTTTCTGCTTGCTACTGACCTTTGTTTTGCCTCTTTCTGCTTGTTTCTCACCTTTATTTTGCTTCTTTCTGCTTGTTGTGACCTTTACACTGCCTCTTTCTGCTCATTTCTGACCTTTATTCTGCCTCTTTCTGTTCCCTTCTGACCTTTATTCTGCCTTTTCTGCTCGTTTCTCACCTTTATTTTGCATCTTTCTGCTCGTTGCTGATCTTTCTGCTTATTTCCCACCTTTATTTTGCCTCTTTCTCCTCATTGCTGAACTTTATTCTGCCTCTTTCTTTTCATTTATGACCTTTATTCTGCCTCTTTCTGCTAGATTCTGACCTTTATTTTGCCTCTTTCCGCTCTTTTCCCCGAGACCAGAGGGGAAGCCTCAAGCACTCTCACTCCCAGCCAGCTCCCCGACTCCTGTTGGAGCCGGAAGTGCTGCTGCATGGAGGGAGCTGATGAAAAGGCAGCTCCCTACGTGCAGGAGTAATCTGCTTCATCTCTTTCCCTAACCTCACGCCTGTGGGCAGGGAAAGAGATGAAACCTCTGACTCTAGCGGGTAGGAGCACTTTGACAATTCCCGCCCGCTGGAAACAGAGTGTTTGCTTTAGCATGGTGATAGATGTGAGCTCCCACCAATCTAAAGCAAATAGCTATGTCCCGGGAGTGGACACTCCGGGACATAGCAGGATCCGGCCCTGGGGGGGCTGTCCCCAGGGTCATTTATGGCTCCAGGAGGGGTCTGTGCAGCCCACCCTTCTTTGATTGTCAAGGGCCTGCCCTGGGGAGGTTGTGGTCTACGGTTCAAGACTTGCCCGGGAGGGCAGCTGCACAACCCCCCTCCTTAAAAAATGGTAAAGCCAGGGAAGGTGGTGGTCCCTGGGGTGCAGAGTGCTTGCGCAGCCCCCTGCTCCATATTCAACTTAGTCCCAAGGAGGTGGTGGTCCCTGAGTCTCAGTTGGTCCGTGAGGCCCCCCATTTCTTTGTATTTAGCCCTGGGGAGGTGGTGGTCCCTTTGGTTCATGGGGGATCCGTATAGCCCCCTTACGTTATAAATATAAAACCCCGGTGAAGTGATGGTCCCCAGGCCATAATTATGCCCAAGCAGGGGTGGCCATGAGCCCCCTCCTTTTAAAAAAAAAAGGCCTGCATGCACCCGGGACCTGGCCCACCCAGGGGATATAATTTAAACAAGCGCTCAAGACCGTGCATTTTTTTTTATGTTGCCACAGATTCTCTGCTCTGTTGCGTTCCCATGGCAAAATGTTTTATTAAAATGTGCTTTTTGGCCCTATCGGGGTAACGGGGACCCCAGGACCATAGTTAGGGGATCAGGGTATTCCTACCCTGCCCCCTTTTTGTTTTTTTAAATGTTATTTGTGGGACTCTGCTGAAGCCGAGTCACAAGATGGCTGCCAACACTTCCTGGTTGAAATGTTGGCAGCCAATCAGATTTGTGCACGGGGAATGTAGGATCCCCGGAGGATCCGTGTCCCTAGATATACAAATTTGGATTTCTTTTAATATCTCAAAGACTACTGAATGCATTTACACTGATTCACAAAAAGCTCGCTATCTGAACAGCTACCTTTCTGCCAAATGTGCCAAAAAGTTCTGGCTATAGATGTGTCTAAAATTCCTACGGGAATATGCATTTGGAAAATGTGTTTTGGGACCCCACTTTTTCTCAGCCCCCACTTGATGGATCACCCCGAAACTTTCAAGAAAGCAGCTGAAGTGAGCATAGTATTAGTTTTGAAAAATTCACGAGGATTCGTCAAGCTGCGCCAAAGTTACTGGCAAAAGAAACAAGCATTTTGAATGCAATAGGTCTTGCATTTTTTAGAGTTAGAGCTGTTGACTTTGTAAATGGTAATGTTTTATACATATGTGTTTTGTTTTTCAGTGTATTTGTGTATGGTGTGGACTGTATTTGTGTAATGTAATTATGTGGCAGGTTGTTTATTGGTAAAGGATTATGATATTAAGAGATAGTAGTAGTTAAAGAAAGTATGAGTGGCTAAGTTAACGTGAGAGTGGACTTAAGGAATATGTAGCTAGATCTATCAAGTTTGTAGAATATTGGAGTTGCGTGGTGTGTAGCGGCGTGGAGTGCAGCGGTGTGGAGTGCAGCGACGTTGCGTGGAGTGGTGTTGTGTGGAGTGGTGCTTTGTAGAGTGGTGTTGCGTGGAGCAGAGTGTTGGTGTGTGGAGTGTCGTTGCGTGGAGTGGCGTTGCATGGAGTGTCCATTCTTGGAGTGGGGTTGCGTTGAGTGGCACTGTGTAGAGTGGCGTTGCGTGCAGTTGGGTGCGGTGTGCAGTCGTGTGGAGTGCAGCGGCGTGGAGTGGCATTGCGTGGAGTGGAGTTGAGCAGAGCGGAGTGGCGCAGCATAGAGTGGCGTTGTGTGGAGCAGAGTGGCGTTGCATGGATTGGTACTGCATAGAGTAGCATTGCCGTAAGTGACACTGCTTGGAGTGGCGTAGCATGGAGTGGCGCTGTGTAGAGTGGTGTTGTATGGAGTGGCATGCGGCGTGCAGTTGTGTTGAGTGCAGAAGCGTTGCATTGCATGGAGTGAGGTTGCATGGAGTGGCGGTGCATAGAGTACACTGGTGATGCGTGGCGTGGCATTGTGTGCAGAAGGGTGGTGCTGCATAGAGTGGCGCTGCATGGAGTGGAGTGGTGTTATGAGGCATGGGGTTGTGCTGAGTGTAGTGGCGTTGCATAGACTGGTATTACCTTTGATTGTCGCTGCTTGGAGTGGAGCTGCATAGAGTGGAGTGGGTTGGGTAGAGTGAAGTGCACTTGTTTGGAGCACAGTTGCATAGAGTGAATTAGGTTGGTGTGAAGTGGTGCTGTGTAAAATGGAGTGGCGTTGTGTAGAGCAGGGTGGCGTTGCGTAGAGCAGGGTGGTGTGGCTTGCCTGGAGTGATCTTGTACTGAGTGTCGCTGCGTGGAGTGTTGCTGCATGGAGTGTCGCTGCATAGTGTGTCACTGCATAGAGTGTCACTGCGTAGAGTGGCACTGCATAGAGTGGCACTGCATAGAGTGGTGCTACATAGCATGGCGTTGTATAGAGTGTCATTGCGTGGAGTGGCGTGCAGTGTGCAGTTGTGCGGAGTGGAGTGGCGCTGCATAGGCTAGCGCTGAGTGGAGCAGCATTGCGTGTAGTGGTGTTACATGGCATGCCGTTGTGTGAAGCGGCATTGCGTAAAGCAGCGTTGCGTAGAGTGGTGTTGCCCTGAGTGTCACTGCTTGGAGTGGCATTGCATAGAGTGGAGTGGGTTGGGTAAGGTGAAGTGCTGTTGTATGGAGTACAGTTGCATAGAGTGAATTTGCATTGCGTGAAGTTGTGTAAAATGGAGTGGCGTTGAGTAGAGCAGGGTGGCGTTGCATAGAGCAGTGTGGTGCGGCGTTGTCTGGAGTGATATTGTACTGAGCGTCGCTGCTTGGAGTGTTGCTGTGTGGAGTGTCGCTGTGAGGAGTGTTGCTGTGTGGAGTGTTGCTGCATGGGGTGTTGCTGCAAAGAGTTTCACTGCATAGAGTGTTGCTGCATAGAGTGGCATTGCATAGAGTGGCACTGCATAGAGTGGCACTGCATAGAGTGGTGCTGTGTAGCGTGGTGCTGTTTAGAGTGTCATTGCGTGGAGTTTCGCGCGGTGTGCAGTTGTGCGGAGTGCGCCAGAGTGGAGTGGTGTTGCGTGGAGTGCTGTTGCATATAGGTGCTGCATGGAGCGGCGTTGCATGGAGCGATGTTGCGTGGAGTGGCGTTGTGTGAAGCGGCGCTGTATGGAGTGGCACTGCGTGGAGTGGTGTTGCCCTGAGTGTCACTGCTTGGAGTGGCATTGCATAGAGCGGAGTGGGTTGGGTAGGGTGAAGTGCAGTTGTATGGAGTTCAGTTGCATAGAGTGAATTTGCGTTGCATGGAGTTGCGTAAAATGGAGTGGTGTTGCATAGAGCGGGATGGCATGGCAGTGTATGGAGTGACATTGCACTAAGTGGTGTTGTTTTGAGTGTTATTGCTTGGAGCGGCGTTCAGTGGCATTGCGTGGAGTGGCGCTGTGTAGAGTGTCAGTGCTTGGAGTAGGGTTGCATTGAATAGCGCTGTGTAGTGTGTGCTACGTAGAATGGGACTGCGCAGAGTGTCGCTACGTAGAGTGTCGCTGCATAGAGTATCGCTGCCGTGACTGCCAGTGCTTGGAGTGACGTTGCCTGGAGTGGCGCTGTATAGAGTGGCATTGCATGGAGTGGTGTGCCACATGCAGTTGTGTGGAGTGGTGCTGCTTAGGGTGGTGCTGAGTGGAACGGAGTTGCATGGAGTGGTGCTGCACAGAGTGTCGCTATGTAGAGTGTCGCTGCATACTGTGGCGCTGCGTAGAATAGCGCTGCGTGGAATGGTGCTGCCATGATTGCCAGTGCTTGGAGTGGTGCTGTGTAAAGTGGCATTGCGTGGAGTGGAGTGATGTCATCAGTGATGTCACTGACCATGTCATGAGTGATGTAATATGTGACGTCATCAGCAGTGCATTGCGGGGCGCGAGTTATAGTTAGCTGAACTAACTATAACGGGGGAATTTCTATGGTTTTGTACGAGTGAAATGTCCAACTAACTATAACTGTCCCTAAAACCTATGGTTTTTTCAGTGAATTTCAAAGGTTTTTTAAATGCTAATTTCTAACTATAACGTGTCTGAAACCTATGGTTTTTTCAGTGAATTTCAAAGGTTTTTTAAAAGCTAATTTCTAACTATAACATGCCTGAAACCTATGGTTTTTTCAGTGAATTTCAAAGGTTTTTTAAATGCTAATTTCTAACTATAACGCCCTAAAACCTATGGTTTTTTCAGTGAATTTCAAAGGTTTTGTAAATGACAATTTTTAAATGTATTAATTGTTATATTTATTTTTTTGATACTGATTTACTACATTTTTTTAAACTATTTATTTTTACATATTTTATTTTTTAAATTACATTGCAATTACATTATACATTACATTACAAAATATACTTTCTCAGAATGAATTACTTTAGTTTAAATACTTTGCAAATAGGCAATAGACTTTTAAGTACAATAGTTACAGTTGTTGCAATGGGCAACACAATTTCAAACACAATGCAACATTGAGCTCAATGTGAATTTCTAGTTAAATGCAATTAGTTACTTTATGGATTACTTTTTCTAACCACAGGACTGGATCCTAGATTCAGTCCTGGGACATCTCCTGTAAACAGTTGAGTAAAAGCGTTTTGGTTACAGTAGTGATTTTTAAGGAATATTATTGTATTTTAAAAGTTGACACTTGGAAACTTTTTCACATAGAATCACCAATGTTATCCTATGGGAGGAAATTCACTTAGCAGGTAAGTAGTGTTATCGTTACTTTTTCTTACTCAGTGGTGGATCCTGTATCCAGCACTGGTGCATCTCCTGTAAACAGTTGAAAGAATGCGTTTAAGTCATACAGGCGATTTTTAAGGAATATTTGTAGTTTGTGAAAATCGACACTTTGAAACTTTTCTGCTAAAAACCAGACAATGGATTCCAATGGAAGGAAATACAAGTTACTGGTAAGTACGGTTAGAATTACTTTTCAGGGTCAGTGCTGGGCTAAAAGATGCAGCACTGGGTTCTCTCCTGATAACAGGTGAGTAAATCGGAATTCGTAGTACGGCTGATTTTAGAGGAATATTATAAAGTTCCAAAACTCCACACTTAGAAGAATTTCCAAGTGAAACCAGTCAATGTTACCCTATGGAAGGAAATTCAAGTTACTGGTAAGTACGGTTAAAATTACTTTTCAGGATCAGTACTGGGCTCAAAGATGCAGCACTGAGGTCTCTCCTGATAACAGGTGAGTAAATCGGAATTCGTAGTTCTGCTGATTTTAGAGGAATATTTGTATGTTTCAAAAATCGACACTTTGAAACTTTTCTGCTGAAAACCAGACAATGGATTCCTATGGAAGGAAATACAAGTTACTGGTAAGTACGGTTAGAATTACTTTTCAGGGTCAGTGCTGGGCTAAAAGATGCAGCACTGGGTTCTCTCCTGATAACAGGTGAGTAAATCGGAATTCGTAGTTCTGCTGATTTTAGAGGAATATTTGTATGTTTCAAAAATCGACACTTAGAAACTTTTTCAGCCAAAAGCAGGCAATGATATCCTATGGAAGGAAATTCAAGTTACTGGTAAGTACGGTTAAAATTACTTTTCAGGATCATTACTGGGCTCAAAGATGCAGCACTGAGGTCTCTCCTGATAACAGGTGAGTAAATCGGAATTCGTGGTTCGGCTGATTTTAGAGGAATATTTGCACAATGGTGAAGGAAGGGGGTGAGGCCTGAAGTGACATGTCTGCAAACACGCCCTGTGGCGCGTTTTAAGTTGGAGAATTAATTCCTCCTCAATCCTGAGGGTCCCTAGGGGCCAACTAGCCCACCAGGAACCTCCAGTATGCGCTAGGGGCTGCGTTGCAGAGAGGTTTACAGAGGCCACGCCCCTTTTACAACACTCTGCAACGCAGCTCCGTGGCGCTTACTAGAGGTACCTGGTGGGCTAGTTGGCCCCCAGGGACCCTCAGGATTGAAGAGGATTTAATTCCCCATCTAAAAATGCGCCACGGGGCCTGTTTGCACACATGTCACCTGAAGCCCCGCCCCCTCCCTTCACCACTGTGCAAACGCGCCCCGTGGCGCGTTTTAAGTTGGGGGATTAAGTCCCCTTGAATCCTGAGGGTCCCTGGGGTCCAACTATCCCACCAGGTACCTCCAGTAAGCGCCACAGAGCTGCGTTGCAGAGAGGTGTAAAAAGGGGTGTGGCCTCTGTACACCTCTCTGCAACGCAGCCCCCTGGCGCATACTGGAGGTTCCTGGTGGGCTAGTTGGCCCCCAGGGACCCCCAGTATTCAAGGGGAATTCGTTCCCCCTCTGCAAACACGCCAGGGGGCGCGTTTGCAGACTTCTGCAGGGAGGGGGCGGGGCCTCCGGCACGATGCCGGTCTTTTTTTTTTTTCTTTTTTTTTTCTTTCTATGGGAGGGGGCCTGCGTGGCCCCCCTTCCCTAGGCCACTTTTGGCCCCGGGGACCCCATTCCCCGGGGCCTGAGGATTTACTTTTTTTTTAATTTAAAAAAAACGGGAAGGGGGCCGCGTGGCCCCCCTTCCCTGGGCCTCTATTGGCCCCGGGGACCCCATCCCCCGGGGCATGCCCACTGTTTTTTTTAAATAAATATTCGGAGGGGGGCTGCTTGGCCCCCCTCCTCAGGCCATTTAAGGCCCCGGGGACCCCATCCCCCGGGGCCGGCCTTTACGTTATTTTTTTTTTTTTTTTAAATAAAAATTCCTTTTTTGGGGAGGGGGGCTGCGTGGCCCCCTCCCGGGCCACTAATGGCCCCGGGGACCCCATCCCCCGGGTCCTGGCCACTGGTTGGGGACCGTGGGGGTCCCCAATCCCCGCACGGTCCCGCCGGTCCCCGAGTCCTGCGGGAGCCGGCATTGCTTTTCCATAAGGGGAGCTGCTGACATGCAGCTCCCCTTATGGAAAAGCAATTCTGCTTTGCTTCATTGAAGCAAGAGCAGGTTTCCCTGCTCTCGCTTCAATGAAGCAAAGCAGTTTGCAATGACAGGACGGGAGCCGCGAGGCTCCCGTCCTGCCATTGCAAACAGCAGTGTCCCAGGGGTAGGCACCCCGGGACACTGCAGGAGCTGGCCCTGGGAGGTGGCGGTCCCCAGGGCCACCACAGGCTCCAGGAGGGGGGCCGCGCGGCCCCCCTCCCATCCTGTGACAAGCCCCGGGGAGGTGGTGGTCCCCGGGGCTCGGGGGTCCTAAACGGACCCCCACATTTTATTTTTGAGTGCCCCGGGGAGGTGGCGGTCCCCGGGGCATGTAGGGGGCTCGAGCCCCCCCACACAGGTAATTTAAAATTAAAAAAAGAAGCCCCGGGGGTGGCGGTCCCCGGGGCTGCGGGGGGACCGTGTGTCCCCCCGCCACCATTATTTTTTTATAGCCCCGGGGGTGGCAGTCCCCGGGGCTTAGGGGCCTTAGAGGCCTCCCATATAAAACATAAACCCACCCTCGCATGCCCCCGGGACTTGGGCCACCCGGGGGCAAAATACATTCGAAGCGCGGGAGACCGCGCTTCGATTTTTTTTTTATCGGCGGGATCCGCGCACCCTAAGCGCATCCCGCCGAATTTTTTTTTTTTTTAAATGCTTTTTTCTGCCCTGGGGGTCCTTGTGGGACCCCCTGAGCAGACCTAGGGGGTCAGGGTGTTTCTACCCTGCCCCCTTTTTGCGCTTTGCGCACTTGTTTCTGTCCCTCGGTTCTACCGAGGGACAAAATGGCTGCCAACACTTCCTGATTTGGAGTGTTGACAGCCAATTAGCATGCAGCTCGTGATCGGGAGGGTGCGCGAATCCGACGCGGCCATAGATATATATGTGATTTTCCTTTTGATTTTCACAGGAACTACTGAACGGATTTACACCATTTAACAAAAAGGGTTCTTTCTGAACCAAGAACTACCTCTTTGCCAAATTTGGTGTAATTCCGTTCAGCAGTTCGGGCTGTAGCCGTGGCTAAAGTTTCCTATGGGAAAATGAATGGGGAAAACATGTTTTGGGACCCCCCTTTTTTCTCGGCCCCCGCTTGACGAATCACCCCGAAACTTTCAGGGTAGGAGCGGACCGGAGCGGGCCATAAAGTTTGAAAATTTTGCAAAGATTCGTCAACCGACGCAAGAGTTATTTCAAATAGAATGTCGCGGATTTCCTATGGAAAATAGGTCCTAACTATAACTACCTACTGGCGACCGCCAGTAGGTAATATATGTATATATATATATATATATATCCCACAACAATCCTCCCACTCGGAGAGAATAAACGGAGCGCACTCACAGGGAGATTTTTACAGCAAGTTTAATCCTTCACAGGCAATTTTCACGGGCAATCCACAGCAAAAAACCAACGCGTTTCGGTCTCCATGAGACCTTGGTCACGGTTGAGTTTTAGATTTTACCCGACATACTTATTTTGAAATCAAGTCACATGACTTCCTGTCACAACAAAACCATTTTTTTTAAAAAGCACAACAAAAAAGGGAAAAAGAAAACGGCATTCTGGTACTTGTGGTTCCAATTGACATTATTGCATATTTCTAATTTTACAAAATAATTACTATAGTGTGCTATGTGTCTAAACCTTATTATTACTAGCCACAAGTGTGTCTGCCCTCTGGTGGGCATTATCTCTCCATTTATCAATTTTTGGTGAGAATCTTATTGTGTTCCCTCCAGTGGAGAAAGTAAATTATATTTACTATTCATCAAGTTTGCCGAATTAAAATAAAAATTATAACTGCAAACAAAAATAGTGACATTAAAATTTGGTCTATGACCAAAAGTACAAGGTCAGCGAAACTAACTTATTCTTAATTTATAAATGTACATAAAGTTCTTCGTCCTGGTTAAGACCGTGTGGCATATATGTTCGTAGTGCCAATATTTGTCGAGATTCTCTTTGCCGTAATTTTCTTTCACGGTTTCCTCCTCTCACATGTTGTTCCACAGTTTCAATGCCGTAGAATCTTAACTGTTTCCAGTCACTGTTATGAGCTTGTTCCATGTGTTTAGCCACAGAGTTACTTCGGTCCTTTGCTATGGTAGCTCTAACATGCTCTAGAAATCTTTTTTTTTTTTTTTGAGCTCACAGATTGTGCTCCCAACATACTTTAGGTGGCATGGGCACTCTATAACATAAACCACGAATTGTGTTTTACAAGTTATTAGCTTCTGTATTTTCCATATCACACTTGTGGCTAGTAATAATAAGGTTTAGACACATAGCACACTATAGTAATTATTTTGTGAAATTAGAAATATGCAATAATGTCAATTGGAACCACAAGTACCAGAATGCCGAGTGTTTCTTTTTCCCTTTTTTGTTGTGCTTTTTAAAAAAAATGGTTTTGTTGTGACAGGAAGGCATGTGACTTGATTTCAAAATAAGTATGTCGGGTAAAATCTAAAACTCAACCGTGACCAAGGTCTCATGGAGACCGAAACGCGTTGGTTTTTTGCTGTGGATTGCCCGTGAAAATTGCCTGTGAAGGATTAAACTTGCTGTAAAAATCTCCCCGTGAGTGCGCTCCGTTTATTCTCTCCGAGTGGGAGGATTGTTGTGCGATTTAATTACGGCTTGGCTCAGCCGAGGAGTTCAGCACCGCACTAAAGACGTGCCGCTACATGCAGCGAAAAGCGAGCCTCGCAATGAAGATATATATATATCCACATGATTTTGGTGAAGCATTAAATAAAAGCTATGGAGCTGTAACCTGACGTTTCCTGGTATTGCTTTTTAAACATTGGAAAGGAACAAGTGGTCCGTACCTGCTGTGCTGTGGTGATACCTGCGATGCAGGTTTAATCAACATATATATATATATATATATATATATATATATATATATATATATATATATATATATATATATATTCACTGAAAAAACCATAGGTTTTAGGGACAGTTATAGTTAGTTGGACATTGCACTCGTACAAAACCCGTGAAATTCCCCCGTTATAGTTAGTTCAGCTAACTATAACTCGCGCCCCGCAATTCACTGCTGATGACGTCACATATTACATCACTCATGACATGGTCAGTGACATCACTGATGACATCACTGATGACATCTCAAATGACATCACTGATGACATCATCTAGTGACTGTGTTTCTGTAAAGTTTAAATATTTTTAATGTATATAGGGAAAGGCGTATTGAAGAATGAGTGGGTGTATAAGTGTCTGTATGGATGATTTAGTAGGTGCGTGACTAACTGTATAAGTGAGTGATTAAACGTATCTTACTGAATGCATGGGTTAGTGACTAAACTGGGTGAATGTCTGTATCCGTCTGTCTGTTGCTGTGTAAGTGGCTGCATGGGTTTGTGAATAACTACATGAGTGTCTACATGAGTTATTGATTCGTTGTCTGAGTATCTGTATGGGTGCCTGAGTGTTTGTGTGGGTGGGGTGTGTGCGACTCTGTACATAGATGTGTGAGTGGGTGATTCACTGGGTGCATGATTTGAAGAGTGCGTCTGTGATGGACTGCTTGGGTGGGTGAGTGTGTGTATGGGTGTGTTAGTGAGTGAATGTATATCTCAGTGGTACATGTGCGAGTAACTACATATATAAAAGGCAGTATATATGTGTGTTAGAGTATTTAAAAGGCTATGAGTGAGAGTGTGTGATTGTGAGAGTGGCTGTATGGATGCGTGTGTGCTTGTATCAGTTATTGTATAAGAGCGTAAGAATGTGCTAGTATTTGTATGACTAAGTGAGCTGGTGTGTGTATAACTCTATAGGTGAGTAAATGGGTGTGTGATTAATTTTTTGCATGACTGACTAGGTGTGTGAGTACCTCTATGGATGAGTGGCGGTGTGTGAGTGTTTATATAGGTGTATGAGTGCATATGATAGTCCTGTACTGAGTGACTGTAAGTATGAGTGACTGCACGGGTGAGTGAGTAGATGTGTGTGTGTAGACCTAAGAATCAGTGAGTGGGTATATAGTTATTGGTATTGGAGTGTGTATGGTTTTGCGAATGGCAGTCTGTAAATAAGAGTGGGTGTATCAAAAGTTATATTAGGGTGTGAGAAGATGCATGAAATTATCACATGGATGATGTCATCAGTGATGTCATTTGAGATGTCATCAGTGATGTCATCAGTGATGTCACTGACCATGTCATGAGTGATGTAATATGTGACGTCATCAGCAGTGAATTGCGGGGGCGCGAGTTTTAGTTAGCTGAACTAACTATAACGGGGGAATTTCACGGGTTTTGTACGAGTGCAATGTCCAACTAACTATAACTGTCCCTAAAACCTATGGTTTTTTCAGTGAATTTCAAAGGTTTTTTAAATGCTAATTTCTAACTATAACGTGCCTGAAACCTATGGTTTTTTCAGTGAATTTGTAAGGTTTTTTAAATGCTAATTTCTAACTATAACGTGCCTGAAACCTATGGTTTTTTTCAGTGAATTTCAAAGGTTTTGTAAATGACAATTTTTTAATTGTATTAATTGTTATATTTATTTTTTTGATACGGATTTACAACATTTTTTTCAACTATTTATTTTTAGATATTTTATTTTTTAAATTACATTGTAATTACATTATACATTACATTACAAAATATACTTTCTCAGAATGAATTACTTTAGTTTAAATACTTTGCAAATAGGCAATAGACTTTTAAGTACAGTAGTTACAGTTGTTGCAATGGGCAACACAATTTCAAACACAATGCAACATTGAGCTCAATGTGAATTTCTAGTTAAATGCAATTAGTTACTTTATGGATTACTTTTCTAACCACAGGACTGGATCCTAGATTCAGTCCTGGGACATCTCCTGTAAACAGTTGAGTAAAAGCGTTTTGGTTACAGTACTGATTTTTAAGGAATATTATTGTATTTTAAAAGTTGACACTTAGAAACTTTTTCACATAGAATCACCAATGTTATCCTATGGCCGGAAATTCACTTAGCAGGTAAGTAGTGTTATCGTTACTTTTTCTTACTCAGTGGTGGATCCTGGATCCAGCACTGGTGCATCTCCTGTAAACAGTTGAAAGAATGCGTTTAAGTCATACAGGCGATTTTTAAGGAATATTTGTAGTTTATGAAAATTGACACTTTGAAACTTTTCTGCTGAAAACCAGACAATGGATTCCTATGGAAGGAAATACAAGTTACTGGTAAGTACGGTTAGAATTACTTTTCAGGGTCAGTGCTGGGCTAAAAGATGCAGCACTGGGTTCTCTCCTGATAACAGGTGAGTAAATCGGAATTCGTAGTTCGGCTGATTTTAGAGGAATATTATAAAGTTCCAAAACTCCACACTTAGAAGAATTTCCAAGTGAAACCAGTCAATGTTAGCCTATGGAAGGAAATTCAAGTTACTGTTAAGTACGGTTAGAATTACTTTTCAGGGTCAGTGCTGGGCTAAAAGATGCAGCACTGGGTTCTCTCCTGATAACAGGTGAGTAAATCGGAATTCGTATTTTGTCTGATTTTAGAGGAATATTTGTATGTTTCAAAAATCGACAGAAACTTTTTCAGCAAAAAGCAGGCAATGATATCCTATGGAAGGAAATTCAAGTTACTGGTAAGTACGGTTAAAATTACTTTTCAGGATCAGTACTGGGCTGAAAGATGCAGCACTGAGGTCTCTCCTGGTAACAGGTGAGTAAATCGGAATTCGTATTTCGGCTGATTTTAGAGGAATATTATAAAGTTCCAAAACTCCACACTTAGAAGAATTTCCAAGTGAAACCAGTCAATGTTAGCCTATGGAAGAAAATTCAAGTTACTGGTAAGTACGGTTAAAATTACTTTTCAGGACCAGTACTGGGCTGAAAGATGCAGCAATGAGGTCTCTCCTGATAACAGGTGAGTAAATCGAAATTCGTATTTCGGCTGATTTTAGAGGAATATTTGTATGTTTCAAAAATCGACACTTAGAAACTTTTTCAGCAAAAAGCAGGCAATGATATCCTATGGAAGGAAATTCAAGTTACTGGTAAGTACGGTTAGAATTACTTTTCAGGATCAGTACTGGGCTCAAAGATGCAGCACTAAGGTCTCTCCTGATAACAGGTGAGTAAATCGGAATTCGTAGTTCGGCTGATTTTAGAGGAATATTTGCACAATGGTGAAGGAAGGGGTGGGGCCTAAGGTGACATGTCTGCAAACACGCCCTGTGGCGCGTTTTAAGTTGGACAATTAATTCCTCCTCAATCCCGAGGGTCCCTAGGGGCCAACTAGCCCACCAGGTACCTCCAGTATGCGCCAGGGGCTGCGTTGCAGAGAGGTGTTCAGAGGCCACGCCCCTTTTACAACACTCTGCAACGCAGCTCCGTGGCGCTTACTGGAGGTACCTGGTGGGCTAGTTGGCCCCTAGGGACCCTCAGGATTGAAAAGGAATGTATTCCCCATCTTAAAACGCGCCACGGGCCTGTTTGCACACATGTCACCTGAAGCCCCGCCCTCCCTTCACCACTGTGCAAACGCACCCCGTGGCGCGTTTTAAGTTGGGGGATTAAGTCTCCTTGAATCCTGAGGGTCCCTGGAGTCCAACTAGCCCACCATATACCTCCAAAAGCGCCACAGAGCTGCGTTGCAGAGAGGTGTAAAAAGGGGCGTGGCCTCTGTACACGTCTCTGCAACGCAGCCCACTGGCGCATACTGGAGGTTCCTGGTGGGCTAGTTGGCCCCCAGGGACCCCCAGTATTCAAGGGGAATTCGTTCTCCTCTGCAAACGCGCCAGGGGCGCGTTTGCAGAGTACTGCAGGGAGGGGGCGGGCCTCCGGCACGATGCCAGTCGTTTTTTTGTTTTTGTTTTTTTAATGGGAGGGGGGCTGCGTGGCCCCCTTCCCTTGCCCACTTTTGGCCCCGGGGACCCCATCCCCCGGGACCTGAGCATTTTATTTTATTTTTTAAATACAAAAAATAAAAAAACGGGAAGGGGGCCGCGTGGCCCCCCTTCCCTGGGCCTGTATTGGCCCCGGGGACCCCATCACCCGGGGCATGGCCTCGATTTTTTTATTTGGAGGGGGCCTGCGTGGCCCCCCTCCCCTGGCCACTTATGTCCCCGGGGACCCCATCCCCCGGGCCTGGCCTCTCGCTGGGGACTGTGGGGGTCCCCAAACCCCCCACAGTCCCGCCGGCTCCCCGCCTCCTGCGCGAGCCGGCATTGCTTTTCCACATGGGGAGCAGCTAACATGCTGCTCCCCATGTAGAAAGCAATCAGCTTTGGATATTGGAGCGAGAGCAGGTTTCCTGCCTCTCTTCCAATATCCAAAGCAAGTTTGCAATGACAGGACGGGAGCCGCGAGGCTCCCGTCCTGTCATTGCAAACAGCAGTGTCCCGGGGTAGGCACCCCGGGACACTGCAGGAGCCGGCCCTGGGGGTGGCGGTCCCCAGGGCCATCAAGGGCTCCAGGAGGGGGCCGCGCGGCCCCCCTCCCCACATTTTCAAAGCCCCGGGAGGTGGTGGTCCCCGGGCTTCGGGGTCCAAAACGGACCCCCATTTTTAATTTTTTAGTGCCCCGGGAGGTGGCGGTCTCGGGGTGTGTGGGGGCTGGAGCCCCCCACACAGGTTAAAAAAATTAAAACAGAAGCCCCGGGGAGGTGGCGGTCCTCGGGGCAGCGGGAGGGCAAAGAGCCCTCCCGCACCATTTTGTGTTAAAGCGGTCCCCGGGGCTTGGGGGGCCCTTAGAGGCCCCCCATACATAAATTTAACCCCCCCCACCATGCCCCCGGGACTTGGCCCACCCGTGGGCAAATTAACATCGAAGCGCGGGAGACCGCGCTTCAATTTTTTTTTTTTTCGGCAGGATCCGTGCACCCTGAGCACATCCTGCCGATTTTTTAAAAAAAAAAAATGCTTTTTTTTGCCCAGGGGGTCCTTGTGGGACCCCCTGAGCAGGCCTAGGGGGTTAGGGTGTTTCTACCCTGCCCCCTTTGTGCGCTTTGCGCACTTGTTTCTGTCCCTCGGTTCTACCGAGGGACAAAATGGCTGCCAACACTTCCTGAATCGGAATGTTGACAGCCAGCTGACAGCCAATTAGCATGCAGCTCGTGATCGGGAGGGTACGCGGACCCTACTCGGCCATAGATATATATGTGACTTTACATGTGAATTTCTCAGGAACTACTGAACGGATTTACACCATTTAAGCCAAAGGCACCAGTCTGAACCAAGGGCTACCTCTTTGCCAAATTTGGTGTAATTCCGTTCAGCAGTTCGGGCTGTAGCTGCGACTAAAGGTTCCTATGGAAAAATGAATGGGGAAAACGCGTTTTGGGACCCCCCTTTTTTCTCGGCCCCCGCTTGACGAATCAACCCGAGACTTTCAGGGTAGGAGCGGAGCGCCCCAACAAGTTGGAAACTTTCGCGAAGATTCGTCAACCGGCGCCAACGTTATTTCAAATAGAATGTCGCGGATTTCCTATGGATAATAGGTCCTAACTATAACTATCTACTGGCGACCGCCAGTAGATAATATATATATATATATATATAAAGGGGGATATCGTGATAAATACTAAGAAGTTCTAGGTGTAAAAAGACAGCTAGGGAGCATAAAGCACTGTTGCACTTTATATATAAAAGGGAACATTCCTTTTTAAATGTATCTTTCGTTTTTAGATTCATTGAATAATCAGGAATTATTTTATTCAAATGAAGTTTGATGAAGATACTATGCACTGGCATTAAAAGTAATTGCGTGTAATGTGAAATATAAACTGTTCCAAAATGGCGCCTGAATTTACATGGTGTACTGCCTGGATCTGAGTTTGTCCTCTGTCACTGTCAATTCATGTTATCACAAACAGTATGTATTTAAAGCATGCCAAAATGCAGCTCTGTATCGTGAACAAGGCTGTATGTAGCAGCTGAAACGCGTAGATGCCATCACTACAAAAATAAAAAAAACGAGTGAGAAACCCCTGGAGTGCTGGTTTATTTGCTGCCGGAGAAAAAGGAGTTGTTGTTTTTGATACGTAGAGGCGTGGCGGACGTCTCGTAACCAGCACCACCGGCATCCGGGAAGCACGCCAGGAAACTGCCACTGGAGGAACGGAGAAGCTAAAAGACAGGCGTGCCCCCTGCCAACCCGAATACTCTGCCCATTGAGGAAAAAACAGAGTTAAGTGAGAGGATTCCCGGGGTGGGGATCGGAGGATTCCTGCCGACTACGGAACACTCGAAGGAGACTCCGGTAAGCTGGGCAAGCACTGGGGAGGCGGGAGCCGGGCTGCAAACTAACAAGCTCTCCAAAGACAAATAGGAGAGGGAAGGAGTTGCTGATCAGCGAGGGAGATCACCAGTGGAAATTGTAAAAATGAGTGATGACGAGTGTGCAGCTTGAGAGCAGGAGGCTCAGAAACTCTTTGTGGAAACAACTACCTCCTTAAATTTAGATACAGGAGGGCCAAGGAATATAACAAGCAATGACATCAGTAAAAAATTGCAGGAACTTGAGAAACTGAAAAAAAGAGAAATCTCACGCTGGTGTGAAGTGGCATCCCTTAAGCAGTATATTCAAGTGGGTCGAGTCCCGAGGGGATTACGTATTATGATCACGCCGACGTACGAAATTCCAAATCCAGAACTTCTACGTGAATGGGCGGAAAACAGTGCAGGGAGCTCAACCAATATGATCAAGATATTGATCAAATATGCTGAACTAGAAAGAAATTACATTATGGGAAAAATCAAAGAATTGAATGATATACTGGATAAAGAAGGGGATCAAGTGAGAGTACTCAAATTTAAAGGTGATTAAAAAACAGATTGGAGAAAAACAAAAACGGATTAAGGATAGAAAAGCAACAAAGTTTTTGCAGGACCAGTTGGACTATGAGAATGAGCACATATATTCGTTCGCAAAACGGTTTGACCCAGTGAGAAAGCAGAAAGTCCAGAGTAGCAATACCATAAGCCAAGAAAACTCACTGAGCAAAGTGAGTTCGGATACTGGCTCAGAGGTGGAGCTGGAAGATCTTGCAAGGAAGTATGAGGCTCACAGTAACGGATGAGCTTCGTTTTTTACAACTGGATCAATGGACGGACCACCAAACTACAAGAGGCAGGGGGAGGCCAAGAGGAAGAGGAATCAAAGGAGAGGAGGAGAAGGATACCGGAGGAGCACAAGGAGGAACAATAGAGAGATCGATGCGCTCCAATACGAAACAGAAATCGAAACAGTAAAATCAAACAACAGTTATTATTTTGAGTACTATTGAACTGACCGAAGAAGACAAATCAGTGCTGGAACTAGGTCTCTCTTACTGCCATAAAATTAAATTCAATTATGCAAGCTGTAGGATGGACCTGTATAAATTTTTTCGAAAATTAAAACTGTCGAAATTACATAAGAGCAGAGGTACCCACGAATCCATGCAATTGCCATTAACAACTACCCCCCAGCCAGAACAAACTAGTCTAACTGTGACGGATATACCTATTCTAGAGGACATGTGGTCACTGCAAAATGAGAACAACGATGAAAGATATACAATAGACGAGCTCTCAATTGAAAGTGTAGGAATTGATTCTATAAATCTGATGTTGGAAAGAGAAGATCATACTCCTTTTCACCCCAGGTCACGTTTTATACCACAGATGGTGAGAGATAACTTAGACATCATCTCTGAAAAGGTGACAATGGATTTACGGAGGTTGTACTACAATATGGGTAAACAAAAGATAGGAACAGACCCCAAAGAAGTGCAAATGCATCAAGTTATAAATAAAATCCAAAAAGAACAAGGAATACTAGTGAAACCCTCAGATAAAGGAGGAAATGTTGTCCTATGGGGACGGGAAATTATAAAAATGAAGCATTGAGTCAACTAAACAATAGAGAATGCTACAAAATAATTGAGACATCAGATTATGAAAGAGTGAAAGACCAATTTTTTGAAAGACAATAACTGGAAAGAACAAGATATTTTGAGCTGGGATGAGTTCATGTTTGTGAAACAAGAGAATCCAGTTATTCCAGTATTTTACATGATCCCAAAAGTTCATAAGAGCATTAGTAATCCACCAGGGAGGCCTATAATTTCATTGTGCAATAGTCTGTTTGAAAATGTTTCGAAATATATTGATTACTTTTTAAATCCGATTATAAAGACACTCCCATCCCATATAAGAGACTCAGCAGACTTTTTAAAACATATATATGATGTGAGATGCGATCAAAATATGGTATTATTAACTCTTGATATTGCCACACTGTATACTAGTATACAACATGTTGATGGACTAAGGGCAACAGAACATTTTTTAAGAACTAAACCGATGAGATTTGTGAACCATAATAAGATGCTTCTTGAAATGATGGAGTGGTGCCTTACTAAAAACATTTTTATGTTTGGAAATGAAATGTTCCAGCAGGAACAGGTGACGGCCATGGGCACCTGCTTCACCCCCAGCTATGCGAATTTACATCTTGGCTGATGGGAGGAGCAGGTGCTCGGGGGGCCCATGCTGGAACATTGGACAGAGAATGTTTTAATCTGGGTAAGGTTAATTGATGATATTTTTGTGTTGTGGCAGGGCACGGAAGCAAGTATATATGTATTCATTAGTGATCCTAATAAGAATGACCTAAATCTGAAGTTTGTGGGGCACTATGGTAAAATCTCATTGGATTTCCTGGATGTAAGAATACTAGTGAGGGGAGACAAATTGGAAACTAGGATCTTCCAAAAGCCCACAGCAGGGAACACAATATTGCATGCGGGTAGCTCCCACCCAACGCCACTCATCCGAAGTATTCCAGTCGGTGAGTTCTATAGGGGAAGAAGAACGTGCAGTACTCTAAGAGACTATGAGACTGTGGAGAAAGAAATGACTAGTCATTTTATTCAAAGAGGGTATCCCCTCAAAACTATACAAAGAGCCTCAGAGAAAGCTAAGAAATTAAGCAAGTGTTGTTCGAACCTTCGAAAACAGCAAAAAGAAAAACTCAGAGAAGAAATAAAAACACATAGGTTTATAACAACTTATAATACCAAACACAGGGAAGTAAGAGCTATTTTAAAGAAGCACTGGCACCTTATTAGAGGAGACCCCGCATTAGGCCCTAATGTTAGGAAATATCCCGAAATAACATATAGAAAATTGAAATCTTTGAAAGCCCATATTGTCAAAAGTGAATATCAAGAAAACAAGGGTAATCAAACTTGGCTGGAACGTAGAGAGGGCTTAAGGAAATGTTTAAAATGTAAAGCCTGCCAACATGGGGAGAACCTCACTAGTTTGAAAACAGCTTTTAATAAAACTGTAAAGATAAGAGGTTGTCTAACCTGCAAGTCAAGTTTTGTGGTGTATTTGTTAAAATGCCTGTGTGAAAAAGTATATACAGGGAGCACCACATTACCAGTGCATAAAAGAATCCTGCAACACAGAAAAGCGATAATTGATAAAGATAGGAGTTATCCTTTAGCCAGGCACTTCGAGAAAAACCACCAAAGCGATCCAACCCTTATGCGGTATAGCTGTATAGCTGAGATACCCAGAAAAAGGAGGGGTGGAAACAGAGAAAAAGAATTACGAAAGCTAGAAACTTATTTTATTTTGAATTTGATAGCAAAGAGCCAAACGGATTGACTATTGATGAAGATTTGTTTACATGCCTGTATTAATAACTGATGTAGAGTTTGCACATTCAAGAAAAAAAAAAATCACTGGAATTTATTGAAATTTTAGGAGGAGGACAAAGGATACTAGCACTTTTACACTAAGCACTTTATAGTATAATCTGAATAAGCACTAGCACTCTAAATAAAAACAAGAATAAAATATATGAGCAATTATGTATGGAAAATCAGAGAAATAAAGTTAGCACAGGCACTTTATGTAAGAAAGGCGGATATCGTGATAAACACTAAGAAGTTCTAGGTGTAAAAAGGCAGCTAGGGAGCAGAAAGCACTGTTGCACTTTATATATAAAAGGGAACTTTCCTTTTTAAATGCATCTTTCGTTTTTAGATTCATTGAATAATCAAGAATTATTTTATTCAAATGAAGTTTAATGAAGATACTATGCACTGGCATTGAAAGTAATTGTGTGTAATATGAAATATAAATTGTACTAAAATGGTGCCTGAATTTACATGGTGTACTGCCTGGATCTGCAATGAGGTTTGTCCTCTGTCGCTGTCAATTCATGTTATCACAAACAGTATGTATTTAAAGCATGTGAAAATGGGGCTCTGTATCATGAACAAGGCTGCATGTAGCAGCTGAAACGCGTAGATGCCATCACTACAAAAATAAAAAAACGAGTGAGAAACCCCTGGAGTGCTGGTATATTGCTGCCGGAGAAAAAGGTGTTGTTGTTTTTGATATATATATATATATATATATATATATATATATATATCCAAATGCACATGAAGAGGCTCACGCTTGAGGTGCCACACACAGCGCGTTTATTCACCTTCTATTTCGGGAGGAATGCAGGACACACAGCATGACCTTAACAGCAGTAACATACGCCAAACGCGTTTCGGGCTTCCATAGCCCTTGCTCACTGGCATCTCATGAGGGGAACAGCTGCTGAAATTTTCACCGCACTCGCAGTGATCTTTAAGTCCTGCCTTTAGTGGGCGTGTGCTGTTTTGCCTTCTGGTCTCAGTAGTTCTTTCACTGCTGTTATCCCCCAAACAGTCTCAATTCCCAAATGGGTCGCTGTACACAGGTAAGGCTGGGGCCCCGCATTAGTTTCACCTCACCAAACGGTTCACGCTGTTCCTTTACGCCCACAGTCATCGGCGATAGGAGCTGCTGAATCCGCAGCGGGGCACCTCGCGACCGAGCAGGCCGCTCAATATCCAAATGCACATGAAGAGGCTCACGCTTGAGGTGCCACACACAGCGCGTTTATTCACCTTCTATTTCGGGAGGAATGCAGGACACACAGCATGACCTTAACAGCAGTAACATACGCCAAACGCGTTTCGGGCTTCCATAGCCCTTGCTCACTGGCATCTCATGAGGGGAACAGCTGCTGAAATTTTCACCACACTCGCAGTGATCTTTAAGCCCTGCCTTTAGTGGGTGTGTGCTGTTTTGCCTTCTGGTCTCAGTAGTTCTTTCACTGCTGTTATCCCCCAAACAGTCTCAATTCCCAAATGGGTCGCTGTACACAGGTAAGGCTGGGGCCCCGCATTAGTTTCACCTCACCAAACGGTTCACGCTGTTCCTTTATATATATATATATATATATATATATATCTATATATATATAAGCTCCAAAGTTCCCCACCAGGGCAAAGACGCACTCGAACATCCGCTAGCACCAGGCTTTTAATGGGTAAGAACGGAACAAACATGCCGATGCAAATAACAGCTTTCGTGTCGAGTTATGCAAGCCTGACGCGTTTCTGTGCTGCCGCACTTCTTCAGAGGCTTTCGACACTCTTTCGTGCTGTTCTGACCCTCCCACACACAATGGAAAATTTCACCCTTCGATGGGCTGCTCCACGGAGCCAACACGTGGGACATTTGTTTGGGATAAAGGAACGGCACCTACATGCAGAGGCCCATCTGTGTGCTTGGAACTTTTTTGGCAACAGCAATAATAACGTGCACCCATTTGGGTAGAGTTTGCTGATCCAGACTACAACACCCACAAGTCAATGCGCTCAACGGAGCAGCCTATCAAAGGGTGAAATGTTCCATTGTGTGTGGGAGGGTCAGAACAGCACGAAAGACTGTCGAAAGCCTCTGAAGAAGTGAGGCAGCACAGAAACCCGTCAGGCATGAATAACTCGACACGAAAGCTGTTATTTGCATCGGCATGTTGGTTCCGTTCTTACCCATTAAAAGCCTGGTGCTAGCGGATGTTCAAGTGCGTCTTTGCCCTGGTGGGAAACTTTGGAGCTTTCATTATACGCGGCGGCCCAGGCCGCGAAAGATGCATCACCCTATTAATGTTGGGGGCCACGGGCTCTGTATTCTCCGGAGCCAACACGTGGGACATTTGTTTGGGATAAAGGAACGGCACCTACATGCAGAGGCCCATCTGTGGGCTTGGAACTTTTTTGGCAACAGCAATAATAACGTGCACCCATTTGGGTAGAGTTTGCTGATCCAGACTACAACGCCCACAAGTCAATGCGCTCAACGGAGCAGCCCATCGAAGGGTGAAATTTTCCATTGCGTGTGGGAGGGTCAGAACAGCACGAAAGACTGTCGAAAGCCTCTGAAGAAGTGCGGCAGCACAGAAATGCGTCAGGCATGCATAACTCGACAAGAAAGGTGTTATTTGCATTGGCATGTTGGTTCCGTTCTTACCCATTAAAAGCCTGGTGCTAGCGGATGTTCGAGTGCGTCTTTGCCCTGGTGGGGAACTTTGGAGCATATATATATATATATATAATATATCGAACAAGAGCTCCTTCCGGAAACACAGGGACCCAAGAGAAGTGGCACACGCGCCGGCAGAGCGTACCGGCAATCAACAGCACATGAAAATCCAAAAATATGTGTGCTCTCAGGAAACCAGAATCCACGACTCGGTAACTTGGCAAAGCGTTTATTTACACGACGCGTTTCGACTGCAGCCGCAGTCTTGGTCACGTGTAAGGTGCACACCCAATGAAACACTTAAATAGAGATAAAAAATGTCACATGGTTCTGTAGACAGGAAGTGTCTGTACATAGAATACATGGCGGCCATCTTATAGTGGTAAAAATACAATATACACATACAAGTGCAGATAGCCCACTGGAGTACAAATGGAATCAACAATGAGGTGCATGATGAAAGGCAACACCCGTTAAACTCAACATAGAGATACAAAATTACATCATGTTAGATCATGTTGAATAAAGAAATAACGATGTTGTCCGAAATTAACACATGTACATCAATGACATGAAATGACAACTGAATAAATAACACACTTCACATGGTCTACTCTGTACAAGAAGTGCATGGTGGCCATCTTATGGTGGTGAAACTACCATATACACATGCACGAACACATTGGGGTCAAAGTAAAGTACAGAGGAGAGGGCAACACACCTGCATTTTATGGATATAAAAAATATCTCTATCAAAATTATCAACGCTAGGTAGAAATGACAAATATACTGCAAAGTGCATGGATAAGAGCCATAGGTTCCATCTTGAAAGAAACTGTGCGCCCTACTCCAAAATTGACAATTGACATGCCGACCCAGTGGGCAACGACCTACATGGTGAAAGTAAATCACCCACAAGAAAATGCCCCAATGGGCTACGATCTGTGCGAAAAGGAATGAGCCAAAGAATAATGCCCCAGTGGGCAAAAACCTGTGCATAGGTTGTGAGTCAAAACTAAGCCTACGTCCTGGTGATCTACACTTCAGGTGTCAAAGATAATATGCACCCAAGTTGTAAAGAGTAAAAATCCTAAATGACATAGAGATACACCAGGAATATAATGGGCAAATGCACACCGGTAACACTAGTGAAACCCCCATAGTTGAACAGGCAAATGCCTGTATAGACCCAAAAGAGTAATGGAAACAGGCTAAATTGGCCCAATGCAGTTTAAAACCTAAACGCAAACAGAACAACAGCATGTGAATTCCACGCGAGACAGAACTGAAGACAGTTTACCATGTGAGATGATGATCAAATGAAGTGAAAATCGAAGAAAAGGTTGGGTGGCCCGTGCTCGTGATATCCAATCATGTGGGCCCCCTCCTTTCCTCCTGCAAAAGAAACAAACAAAAACAAATGTTAAAATGGTAGACCCCACCAAGGGTCAGAATATACATGGTTCCAAATGCACTACTGAAAAAAGGAGGTAAGAAACTGTTCTAAATGAGACAATAAAAACTAATTGACAGCAAGGGTACCCCTATCTAGAGAAACAAGAAAAAGAAAAAGAAAAGAGAAAAAGAAGGAAAAAAGGAAAAGAAAAAAGAAGAAGACAAAAAGAGAAAGAAAAGGAAAGTAAGACAGAAACATCCTATTCCATTTTGAGGTGAATGGCTAATTCCTCATCTTGGTTCAACCCCCCCGGGATCTTGGTCTGATAGTCTATTATGTACTTGGATTCTTTCTGCCTCAGTCTGAGTGTTCTATCTCCTCCTCTGGGGTTGTTACTAATCTGCTCCAAGATAAAATAGCTGAGAATAGAGGAGTCAGAAAAATGCTTAGTTTCAAAATGGCGGGCAACTGGGTATTTGGGATCTCTGTTAGTTATTGCCCGCATGTGTTCTAGGATGCGTTTTTTGGCCATAAGAGTGGTGCTGCCGATATACCATAGTTTACAGGGACATTCTAATACATATATCACATATTTGGTACTGCAGGTGAGAAATTGTGTGATAACTTTTCTCTGGGTCCCTACTACATACTCTTTGCGGAACATGCTGTGTTTGCAAGCCTTACAGTGTCCACACGGAAAAAATCCCTGTAGATTGTGTTCGCTGTTGGTCATGTGCCTAGTGACATCACTATGGACAAGCATGTCCCTAAGGTTCTTACTCCTCCTGTATGTGATACTAGGTCTATCTTGTATATCTTTTCCTATGGTGTTATCATTCTTCAAGATGTCCCAATTTTTTGTAAGAATCCGTCTGATATTATCGACGTCTGAATGGTATGTAAGTATGATCCTTGTGTTGTCATTTTCTGTCACATCCTCTGGAGACGTTTTGTCCTTCAAGGTTTCGTCTCTACTAATAAGGTCAACTTTATCCTTAGCTTTCTTCAATACCCAATTGGGATAACCTCTTTCCCTGAATCGATAAAGCATGGTGCTGCTCTCTAATGCAAAAGCTTCACACGTGTTGCAATTTCTTTTAGCCCTCAGCAATTCTCCAAAGGGAATGCTCCACTTGAGCGTCTCTGGATGGCTGCTGAGGGCATGAAGAATGCTGTTCCCAGCTGTCAATTTGCGGAAAAGTGTGGTATGGATCTTATTGTCCTTGATCACCAGTTTAACATCCAGATATTCCGCCTCTGTGTTGCTGATATTGCCAGACAATCTGATGTTACGTGCATTAGTGTTGAGTTTGTCAATAAACTCTCTGGCTCCAGGCTCCGAACCCCTCCAAACAATGAACAAGTCATCAATGTAGCGAAGCCACATGACCACCTGTTCAAAGTCACCAGAGAGGTCCAGATCGAGGAGAATCTCTTCTTCCCAGAGTCCCATGAAGAGATTGGCGAAACTCGGAGCAAAGCAAGATCCCATCGCTGTACCGGTGGTCTGTATGAACAGCGCACCATCAAATAAGAAGATGTTATTCTTAAGACAGAACTCCGTCATATCAAGGATCATGCGACTATGCTCCAAGAATCTAACCTGTCTCTTTCTGAGAAAATGTTTGCAGGCATCCAATCCTTGTTTGTGATCAATTATGGCATAGAGGGAATGGACATCCAGTATGATGAACATGTAATTGGTCTCCCAGCTGAGATTTTTTATCTTGACCAAAAAATCTTTCGTGTCTCTGACATAACTAGGGAGATTCATGACATATTCCCTAAGAAAATGGTCAATATACTTGGACACATGCTCTGTCACACTCCCTCTGGACGATACAATAGGCCGTCCCGGTGGGTTGGTCATATCTTTATGCACTTTGGGCAATAGGTAAAGTACAGGTAAGATAGGATGGTCTTTTTTCAAATAACAGTACTCTTCCCATGTGATAATGCCCTTGTCTTTCCATTCCACAAGTTTGTCCCATATGGTAGTTATACTACTGTGATACACATCATTGGAGATGGGAAGGTAAAAGTTGTTATCATTGAGTTGTCGTAGGTGTGAGAAGTTGGCCTGGCATATGCTGTCCACTAATTATAGTGGGCACCTTGCACCAGTCCAAATCGACTCTTATGGTAAGTAGGTTAAAGACAACCTTTAAAGAAAGCTATCCTAGTGGTAGCTGTGGAGAGCAGCCTTCAGGCTAAGTCTTGAAGGAATGTAAAGCAGCTTGTTTTACCAGTCTATAATCTCTTGAGTGATCAAATGAAAGAGCACCACACCAGGTATATATTCAAAATATATGTATTTATTACTAAACACACCCCTCTAGTCTCTTTATGAGGCTAGAGTTCGAAGTACATAGGTTATAAGATCTTAAATCACAGTAATAGCACAAATACACGTTTGGGCCCTAGGGGCGTACCAAACCATATACCAATAAAATGGTATGCGAACCACGACTGAACTAGACACTAGGCCTAGAGCCTCTAGAAGTGCTTGGACCACAAGGAACCACCCAAGGTAGTGACACAGGGGACCCACGGGAGACGCGTGCAGTGTAAATACACAACCGTGATACGCCGTTAACTTCTATGGAGAAAGTCGGGATCGGGAAAATAGAGGAAAGGGACACTTAAAATAGGACTAGGACAAAACCCTGTGAGATCTAGGACTTTGAAGAGTCTCTACCCACGGGAGCACTGGAGTACTCGTGTTACCTCACCCAGGGAGCCGGGTGCATAGGTGCCTTTCGGGGTCGGGTTTCGTCGTCGTTTCTTATGGCGATCTGCTGCAAAGTGCTGCTGGCGACCAGGAGAAAAGTGTCCGGGTGGATCCAAGAGTGGATCGGTGTTCTGAAGAACCTGAAAGCAGAGGGGACAGAGTCTGGGTCACTAGCCAGTGACCAGGAGGGCGATGGACAGATGCCCACCGATGTCGAGTGCTTCAAGTTCGTTGACGGTCGTCTTGACTCTTCAGCCACGAGGTCCGGGAGGCGTTGTCGGCGACCAGGAGCAGGATTCGGGCTGTTGCTCGATGTCTGTCGAGTGCAGAGGTGTCGGCGACCAGATTGGACCCAACAGGCCTTGGCAACGGCAAGTCTCGAGTAAGATGTAGATCGTCGATGATGCAGACCAGCAAGGTCTGGGGAACTCACCCAGCAAGGGTAAGTGAGGGCAGGCCTGGAGCAACCAGACTGCCAAGTAAAGAAAAGATTGGCCTTCGGTAAGGGCTACTAGCCAACGGGCTAGCGACCGCGAAGGAGCCTCGTGACGCCGCACGTGGAGCTGGCTTACAGGACACTCGTGGAGTGGGGGCCAGTGATCTTCGGTGCAGGTGGTACTGGAGGCTAGGGCTACTCGGAGCCCAAAGCACGACTTCTTGGGAGACCCAGAAGATGGTGCACTTGCAAATGTGCTCGGTGTCCAGGGGTCACGGTCTCACGTTACCCACGATAGCCACGGGCCTCAGCTTTGCTGGGGAATCAGGGTAGCCTCGGGGAAGTCTGAGAATCTACCTCTGGTGATGCGATGACTTCGGCGTCGGACGGGAGCTTCAGTGATGCGAACCGGACAGATGCTTCTTTGGTGCCTGCCAAGCAGGGGAGTCACTCCTTGACCCCAAGGGAGATTCTTCAGTCCTCTAATCTTGTCGTAGAGAGTCGAAGGTCCAGGATTCCGTGTCAGAGTTTCGTCCAGGTATAATCTAAAGTCCTAAGGACTGGGTTCCTACCTTTATTCCAAAAATAGGGGATGGACTACTCTGTGGCCCCACCTATGGGTGGGTCAGGGCAGAGGGGTGGCTACACCCCTTTCCCTTTGTCCAGTTCGCGCCAAAGCAGGGGCTGCAAGCCCCTGATCCGGTTTGAACTGGGGTATGCACAGGGACACCAAATGTGCCCCCAGTGCAGGACTTCAAAGCACCCGAAAGTGCTCCCGCCCAGCCCCAATACACATTGTCCTGTCTGGGGAGGTGGTCACACCTCCCTGGGACAGGAAACCTATTGTCCAGGCCTCCCCTGCCGGAGTTTCGTCCAGCAGCAGGAGGCCAGACTCGTGTCTGTGGCAGCAGCATCCATTTTGTGATGCCAGGGCTCTGGAAAGAAGTTACCGGACTCGTCAGAGTTAACATGCCTTTCCCTCTAGAAGGGTGGAATGCTACCCCCGCCGCCAGGATTGGCGGGGGGTAGTATTCCAAGATGTTTGACACCAAACACGACATGTTTTGGTGCAGCCATTCCATAGTTAGCATTTTACCGCGAGGATATAATGCGTTTAAGAGTATATGGTCAGGCTGCACTACAAACAGCATCAGAGATGGTCTCCGAATGCTGCAGAGGGGCCCTGCTCATGCAGGGGCACCCTCTCACATAAGAACCACGCACTCTGCCTTTAGGATTGATAAGGCCTGCCTTAGGAGTGACTTATAGGTTTATATGTGTGTATGCTTTTAGTGATATAGGTAACCTATACCACAGCAAGGGGTGCATGCACCACCTTACCCAGGCTGCAGTAGCAGACCTGTGGTGTCAGTTTGGATGGCCTACCAGGGGTGGCATAATACATGCTGCAGCCCCTGGCAGGCCTCTGAGGTACCTATGCCCTTGGTACATAGTATACCATATACTAGGGACTTACAAGGGCACTCCAGATCCCAATCAGTGATGTGCCTAAGGCACATGGAGACCCTTTTAAAGAGGAAACAGCTAGGCTGGGGTTCTGAATAGCAGGGCCCCAGCCAGACTAATGTCGAAAACCAGTGAAGTATCAGCAAAAAGTGGGGGTACCCCTGTGAAGCAGATCCTACTCTCCTACACAACCCCCCCCAAACGTAGGGACATTAAACTAACCTTGCCCAGTTAAGTCTTCATGTTCTAAGTGGAAATACCTAGAGAGTCCATCTGCATTCGCATGGTTACTCCCAGGCCTATGTTCCACTGTAAAGTCCATCCCCTGTAGGGAAATGGACCACCTAAGCAGTTTGGGGTTTTCACCCTTCATTTGTTTTAGCCATAAGAGGGGCTTATGGTCTGTCTGAACCAGGAAGTGTGTACCAAACAAGTATGGCCTCAACTTCTTCAGAGCCCAGACCACAGCAAAGGCCTCCCTCTCTATGGCTGACCAACGTTTCTCTCTAGGGGTCAGCCTTCTGCTAATAAAAGCTACTGGCTGATCCTGACCTTCTTCATTCAATTGTGACAGTACAGCCCCTACCCCCAATTCAGATGCATCAGTTTGAACAATGAACTTCTTGGAGTAATCAGGACTCTGCAGAATTGGAGCAGTGCACATGGCCTGCTTGAGGTCATCAAATGCCTTTTGACAGCTAACTGTCCACTGAACCTTTTTGGGCATTTTCTTAGAAGTTAAGTCATTCAAGGGTGTCACTATTGATCCATACCCCTTGACAAATCTCCTATAGTACCCAGTCAGGCCTAAGAAGGCTCTCACCTGAGTCTGGGTAGTGGGAGCAGTCCAGTCCATGATGGTCTGGATCTTGCTCTGCAAAGGTTGAACCTGGCCTCCACCCACAAGGTGGCCCAGGTACACAACCTGACTCTGCCCTATCTGGCACTTAGTGGCCTTGATAGTCAGGCCTGCCTTTTGCAGGGCCTGTAAAACATTCCTGAGGTGGACCAGGTGATCCTCCCAGGTGGAGCTAAAGACAGCAATATCATCTAGATAAGCTGCACTATAGGCTTCCAGTCCTGTGAGAACTGTGTTCACCAACCTCTGGAAAGTGGCAGGTGCATTTTTCAGACCAAAGGGCATCACCACAAATTGATAATGCCCACTAGGGGTTGAAAATGCTGTTTTGGGCTTTGCAGCATCAGCTAGTCTGATCTGCCAGTAGCCAGCTGTTAGGTCAAATGTGCTGAGATATTTGGCAGAGGCCAAAGTATCTATGAGCTCATCTGCCCTGGGTATTGGATGGGCATCAGTCCTAGTGACTGCATTGAGGCCTCTGTAGTCTACACAAAACCTCATCTCTCTTTTCCCACCACTGGTGTGAGGTTTAGGTACTAGGACTACTGGACTAGCCCAAGGGCTATCTGAGGGCTCAATCACTCCCAATTCCAACATCTTCTGGACTTCAGTCCTGATACAGTCCCTGACATGGTCAGGTTGCCTATAAATCTTGTTTTTAATAGGCAGACTGTCCCCAGTGTCCACTTCATGAGTGCACCAGGTGGTCTGACTGGGTGTCAGTGAAAACATATGTCTAAACTGATTGAGGACTTGCCTGCAATCAGTTTGTTGCTGGGTAGTGAGGCTGCCTGCCAAGGCTACACCATCAACTGACCCATCGTCAGGGTTCTGTGAGAGCAGGTCAGGGAGTGGGTCACTCTCTTCCTCCTGCCCTTCATCAGTAGCCATGAGCAAGCCCATGTCTGCCCTGTCCACATATGGCTTAAGTCTGTTGACATGGAGAACCCTTTGGGGACTCCTGGGTGTTCCCAGGTCTACTAAGTAAGTGACCTCACCCTTCTGCTCAACAATAGTGTGGGGTCCACTCCATTTGTCTTGGAGAGCTGCTGGGGCCACTGGCTCCAACACCCACACCTTCTGTCCTGGCTGGTAAACAGTCAGAACAGCCTTTTGGTCATGCCAGGCCTTTTGAAGTTCCTGGCTAGCCTCAAGGTTTTTGGTTGCCTTTTTCATGTACTCAGCCATCCTGGAGCGGAGACCAAGTACATAGTCCACTATATCTTGCTTTGGGGGCTTGAGAGGTAACTCCCATCCTTCCTTCACCAAGCACAGTGGACCCCTCACAGGGTGGCCAAACAGAAGTTCAAAAGGGCTGTAACCAACCCCTTCTGAGGCACCTCCCTATATGCGAATAAAAGGCAGGGCAAGAGTATGTCCCATCTACGCCTAAGCTTTTCTGGGAGCCCTTTAATCATGCCCTTCAAGGTTTTGTTGAATCTCTCAACTAAACCATTGCATTGTGGGTGATAGGGTGTGGTGAACTTATAAGTAACTCCACACTCCTTCCACATTGCCTTTAAGTACCCAGACATGAAGTTTGCACCCCTGTCTGATACCACCTCCTTAGGAAAGCCCACTCTTGAGAAAATTCCCAGGAGGGCCCTTGCCACCACAGGTGCTGTAGTGGTCCTAAGGGGTATAGCCTCTGGATACCTGGTGGCATGATCCACTACCACCAGTATAAATCTGTGCCCAGATGCTGTTTGGGGATCCATGGGACCAACAATGTCAATCCCTACCCTCTCAAAGGGCACCCCCACCACAGGTAGTGGTATCAGGGGGCCTTTGTAGTGCCACCTGCTTTGCCACTGGCTTGGCAGGTTACACAGGAGCGACAAAACTCCTTACTGTCTTCAGACATGTGGGGCCAGTGAAAGTGAGGGACAATTCTGTCCCAAGTCTTGTTCTGGCCCAGGTGTCCTGCTAAGGGAATATCATGGGCTAGGGTCAATAGGAAGCCCCTGAACTTCAAAGGTATTACCAACCTCCTGGTAGCACCAGGCTTGGGGTCTCTACTCTCTGAGTACAGGAGTCCATCATCCCAATACACTGTATGGGGACCACTAGCTTTCCCAGCAGCCTCAGCAGCAGCTTGCTGTCTGAGGGGTTCAAGGGAGGGGCAGCTCTGCTGCTCCTGGCTCAGATCTGCCCTAGAAGGTCCCCCTGTCCCCAAGAACTCAACCTGTTCAGGTTCAAGTTCCTCTGGGACAGTTCCTTCTTCAGGGCTGAGATCATCCCCCTCAAGGGACTGATCTTCCTCCTGAGCCAAGGGGAAGGCACTGCCTTAACCCTACTACTCCTCCTCTTGGAAGGCACTTGGTCCATTCTTCCAGAATCCAAGGCCTGTTCAGTTTTAGACAGTTTAGCTTGTGACCTGGTCACAGCAAACACATCTGCAGGGATCCCCAGCATTTCTGCATGGGTCCTGAGCTCCACTTCTGCCCAAGCAGAAGTCTCTAAGTCATTGCCAAGCAAGCATTCGACTGGTAGGTTTGCACTTACCACAACCTTCTTAAGGCCAGTTACCCCTCCCCAGGAGAAGTTAACAACTGCCAGAGTATGGTCTGTTCTGACATTGCTAGCATTGGTCACTTGGTACATTTCACCAAGTATAACTTGCCCAGGTAGCACAAGGTCTTGTGTCACCATTGTGACACTTGCCCCTGTGTCCCTAAATGCCAAAGCCTCTCGTCCATTGATTAAAGGCTGTTGTCTGTACTTGCCCAGATTACTGGGACTCACAGTGGAGGTCACATCCATGCCTCCATCACAGACTAACACAGCCTGAGTCAGTTCCCTGACTAAGTCAGAGCCCAACTCAGTTCCCAGGGTGAACCCTACTAAACCCTTTGCTGGAGCACTTCCACCAACTGTACTAGGGGGAACAGGTGCCTTAGGGGCATTGGTGGATGCTGGACTGGAGTCTTTGGACTTGGTGCAATCACTGGTCCAGTGGGTCTTTTGCTTACAGACCTTGCACCATGGTTTTCTTTGGCCTTTACCCTTGGTAGACTGGGAATCCCCACCAGAAGAAGATTTTTGGGGGCCTGATGAAGACTTTTGATCTTTACCCTTCTCCCCACCCTTGTCAGAGTTCTTAGCATCTTGCTTCTTGGTTTCCCCACCTTGGTTCTGTACCTTCTGCTTCACCCTGGTTCTGACCCATTTGTCTGCCTTCTTTCCCAATTCTTGGGGAGAGGTCAGATCAGAGTCAACCAGGTACTGATGCAACAGCTGGTTTTGACAGTTATTAAGAATCTGCTCCCTCATTATCAGATTATACAATCCTGAGAAGTCACACACCTTACTGCCCATCAACCAGCCTTCCAGAGCCTTGGCAGAACAATCCACATAGTCTACCCAGTCTTGAGTCTGTGCTTTTTGGGTGTCTCTGAACTTCAACCTGTACTGTTCAGTGGTTAGGCCAAACCCATCAATAAGAGCACTCTTCAAGACCTTGTAATTATCAGCATCCTCCTCTCTAACAGTGAGGAGCTTGTCTCTACCTTTGTCAGCAAAGGAGAGCCACAAGATTGCTGCCCACTGCTCCTGAGGGACCTTCTGTACTTTACAGGCCCTCTCTAAAGCAGTTATCCATTTGTGGATATCATCCCCACTCTGGTAGGGAGGGACAATCTTGCTCAGGTTCCTATGGTCATAGGACCTTTCCCTATCTCTAGGGATATGGCTGCCACCATGGGACTCTAGTCCCAACTTTCTTCTCTCTTTAAGGAGATCTAGGGATTCTCTATCTAAAGCCAATTGCTTCTTCCTGATCTCCAGTTGAGTTTCCTCATACTGGACCAGTCTCTTTCTTCTCTCATGAGAGGATTCCCTCCTGTGAGAAGAAACAGAGCTCCCTATTGAGGTGCCAGAGTGGTTAGACTCCTGAGAAGGAGACCTAGACTTTCTGAGCACACTCATAATCCTTCCTGGGGGGACAAAGGTGTGGTTCTCTAGATCCTCATCTTCATCTTCCCCAGAAGGGATTGGGTTTTCCAGGTCAGGGTCATTGTCACCCTCCTGGTCAGTTTCAGAGGGGGCTGGGGGTAGTAGTACCCCTGGCCCCTTCCTCATCTGCTGGCCCACCCTCTGCTCCTACCCCTTCAGTCTCTGAGGACTTACTAAGATCATAAGCCACCAACAACTCCTGGAGGTGTTGGGTGGTGGGACTTTGGCCTGTCCTTAATTTCCTCACGTTACACAAAGCTCTCAGTTCCAAGAATGGGAGTGTGTCATACTTGGAGGGGGAAGCTCAATGGCTTCCTGCAGGGCATCTCTAGATCCTGCTTTTAAAGACATTACTAGTGTGGTGTGGTGTATGCACTACCTACTCTAGTGTGGCCTACTAAACTCTCTTGAGTTGTAGAAAGGGTTGTGCTATCCCTTAACACACAACTCTAAGTTCAGTAGAACTTACTGATATTCTAAGCTTAAATTATATGTACCTTAGGTACCTTTAGTGGTTTTCAGTTGATCAATTCAATTGAGATTATCTGGTAAAACAATAGCAAGCTGGAATCCCACACGCTGCACACCAATGTGAGAAGTTGGCCTGGCATATGCTGTCCACTAATTATAGTGGGCACCTTGCACCAGTCCAAATCGACTCTTATGGTAAGTAGGTTAAAGACAACCTTTAAAGAAAGCTATCCTAGTGGTAGCTGTGGAGAGCAGCCTTCAGGCTAAGTCTTGAAGGAATGTAAAGCAGCTTGTTTTACCAGTCTATAATCTCTTGAGTGATCAAATGAAAGAGCACCACACCAGGTATATATTCAAAATATATGTATTTATTACTAAACACACCCCTCTAGTCTCTTTATGAGGCTAGAGTTCGAAGTACATAGGTTATAAGATCTTAAATCACAGTAATAGCACAAATACACGTTTGGGCCCTAGGGGCGTACTCAAACCATATACCAATAAAATGGTATGCGAACCACGACTGAACTAGACACTAGGCCTAGAGCCTCTAGAAGTGCTTGGACCACAAGGAACCACCCAAGGTAGTGACACAGGGGACCCACGGGAGACGCGTGCAGTGTAAATACACAACCGCGATACGCCGTTAACTTCTATGGAGAAAGTCGGGATCGGGAAAATAGAGGAAAGGGACACTTAAAATAGGACTAGGACAAAACCCTGTGAGATCTAGGACTTTGAAGAGTCTCTACTCACGGGAGCACCGGAGTACTCGTGTTACCTCACCCAGGGAAGCCGGGTGCATAGGTGCCTTTCGGGGTCGGGTTTCGTCGTCGTTTCTTATGGCGATCTGCTGCAAAGTGCTGCTGGCGACCAGGAGAAAAGTGTCCGGGTGGATCCAAGAGTGGATCGGTGTTCTGAAGAACCTGAAAGCAGAGGGGACAGAGTCTGGGTCACTAGCCAGTGACCAGGAGGGCGATGGACAGATGCCCACCGATGTCGAGTGCTTCAAGTTCGTTGACGGTCGTCTTGACTCTTCAGCCACGAGGTCCGGGAGGCGTTGTCGGCAACCAGGAGCAGGATTCGGGCTGTTGCTCGATGTCTGTCGAGTGCAGAGGTGTCGGCGACCAGATTGGACCCAACAGGCCTTGGCAACGGCAAGTCTCGAGTAAGATGTAGATCGTCGATGATGCAGACCAGCAAGGTCTGGGGAACTCACCCAGCAAGGGTAAGTGAGGGCAGGCCTGGAGCAACCAGACTGCCAAGTAAAGAAAAGATTGGCCTTCGGTAAGGGCTACTAGCCAACGGGCTAGCGACCGCGAAGGAGCCTCGTGACGCCGCACGTGGAGCTGGCTTACAGGACACTCGTGGAGTGGGGGCCAGTGATCTTCGGTGCAGGTGGTACTGGAGGCTAGGGCTACTCGGAGCCCAAAGCACGACTTCTTGGGAGACCCAGAAGATGGTGCACTTGCAAATGTGCTCGGTGTCCAGGGGTCACGGTCTCACGTTACCCACGATAGCCACGGGCCTCAGCTTTGCTGGGGACTCAGGGTAGCCTCGGGAAGTCTGAGAATCCACCTCTGGTGATGCGATGACTTCGGCGTCCGACGGGAGCTTCAGTGATGCGAACCGGACAGATGCTTCTTTGGTGCCTGCCAAGCAGGGGAGTCACTCCTTGACCCCAAGGGAGATTCTTCAGTCCTCTAATCTTGTCGTAGAGCGTCGAAGGTCCAGGATTCCGTGTCAGAGTTTCGTCCAGGTATAATCTAAAGTCCTAAGGACTGGGTTCCTACCTTTATTCCAAAAATAGGGGATGGACTACTCTGTGGCCCCACCTATGGGTGGGTCAGGGCAGAGGGGTGGCTACACCCCTTTCCCTTTGTCCAGTTCGCACCAAAGCAGGGGCTGCAAGCCCCTGATCCGGTTTGAACTGGGGTATGCACAGGGACACCAAATGTGCCCCCAGTGCAGGACTTCAAAGCACCCGAAAGTGCTCCCGCCCAGCCCCAATACACATTGTCCTGTCTGGGGAGGTGGTCACACCTCCCTGGGACAGGAAACCTATTGTCCAGGCCTCCCCTGCCGGAGTTTCGTCCAGCAGCAGGAGGCCAGACTCGTGTCTGTGGCAGCAGCATCCATTTTGTGATGCCAGGGCTCTGGAAAGAAGTTACCGGACTCGTCAGAGTTAACATGCCTTTCCCTCTAGAAGGGTGGAATGCTACCCCCGCCGCCAGGATTGGCGGGGGGTAGTATTCCAAGATGTTTGACACCAAACACGACATGTTTTGGTGCAGCCATTCCATAGTTAGCATTTTACCGCGAGGATATAATGCGTTTAAGAGTATATGGTCAGGCTGCACTACAAACAGCATCAGAGATGGTCTCCGAACGCTGCAGAGGGGCCCTGCTCATGCAGGGGCACCCTCTCACATAAGAACCACGCACTCTGCCTTTAGGATTGATAAGGCCTGCCTTAGGAGTGACTTATAGGTTTATATGTGTGTATGCTTTTAGTGATATAGGTAACCTATACCACAGCAAGGGGTGCATGCACCACCTTACCCAGGCTGCAGTAGCAGACCTGTGGTGTCAGTTTGGATAGCCTACCAGGGGTGGCATAATACATGCTGCAGCCCCTGGCAGGCCTCTGAGGTACCTATGCCCTTGGTACATAGTATACCATATACTAGGGACTTACAAGGGCACTCCAGATCCCAATCAGTGATGTGCCTAAGGCACATGGAGACCCTTTTAAAGAGGAAACAGCTAGGCTGGGGTTCTGAATAGCAGGGCCCCAGCCAGACTAATGTCGAAAACCAGTGAAGTATCAGCAAAAAGTGGGGGTACCCCTGTGAAGCAGATCCTACTCTCCTACAGTAGGGCCTCATTAATATAATGTTCCCTATCAAGAATCACAATGTTCCCGCCCTTGTCAGACGGGCGGATAACAATGTCTTTGTCATCGCCCAGAGTCTTAAGTGCCTGTCTCTGATTGAAAGTGAGATTAAATGTTCTCTGTGTATTCCTGGGATGTCTAAATCTCAGATCCGTTAGTGCTTTGATAACATTCTCATGGAATGTATCAATCCCATCGTGTGGTAAAATGGGTAAAAATGTGGAGTGTGGTTTGAAATTGGTGTTAGATGCAGCGTCATACGTGATATCTAGGTCAGAGAGAATTTGTAATTCATTGCCATCACTCATGTTGTTGTCTGAGTCTTGTTGGAGTTGTACCATCGTGACGAGGGTGTCGATGTCGCCTATCTCTAAGTTATCGTCACTATGTGTTAGTCTATTCAGAGTGTGTCTGTTGGTATCTAACCTTTTCAACTTATGCCATTTTCTAAGTTTGAGTTTCCTAACATACTTGAAAATGTCTATTCTGGTACTAGTAAAATCAAAATGAGAGGAAGGACAGAAAGAGAGTCCCAAACATAGTGTCTGTTTCTCAGTATCATTGTGAATTCTTTTGGACAGATTAACAATTGTCTTATTAACCATATTCATATCCATCATTGGACTTTTCCGGCACGCGTCTTGCTGTTTCCCATGGCGCCACGTCCCTTGCCTCTTCTGCCAGCGTTGTCTGATACGTCTCCGTCTGTTCCTTCTTTTTCTTTGCCTCTTCCCCGACCACGGCCCCTTCCTCTCGATTTCGGTATTGGTGTATCTCTTGTTGTTATACGGCCTCTGCGCATGTGTCTGTATTCGTCTAAAAAATTAGCCGGTCTGGAGGTCCGTTCACTATCCGATGCATTGTTAGATGACAAATCCGACTCACTCACACTGGTGACAGAGAAGTCTGAGATAGACCCCTTGTAGGTTCAGCTTGTGTGGTATTGAGGTTCTTATCAGAATAAAGATGATCGTATTTTTTGCTGAATGTCAAAATCCTTCCACACTCATAGTCAGCATAGTCTCTATTTAATTTCCTCTGTTTGCGTGCTTTTATATCATCTTCATGCCTTGTTAATCGTTCTTTCATTCCTTCTAGCATTTTATTCAGCACTGTAGATTCCATGCTGTTTGTCAGATCATCAAGTAGTTCTTTAATTTGTAACAGTATCGCCTGTAATTTTGTATCTCTATGTTGAGTTTAACGGGTGTTGCCTTTCATCATGCACCTCATTGTTGATTCCATTTGTACTCCAGTGGGCTATCTGCACTTGTATGTGTATATTGTATTTTTACCACTATAAGATGGCCGCCATGTATTCTATGTACAGACACTTCCTGTCTACGGAACCATGTGACATTTTTTATCTCTATTTAAGTGTTTCATTGGGTGTGCACCTTACACGTGACCAAGACTGCGGCTGCAGTCGAAACGCGTCGTGTAAATAAACGCTTTGCCAAGTTACCGAGTCGTGGATTCTGGTTTCCTGAGAGCACACATATTTTGGGATTTTCATGTGCTGTTGATTGCCGGTACGCTCTGCCGGCGCCTGTGCCACTTCTCTTGGGTCCCTGTGTTTCCGGAAGGAGCTCTTGTTCGTAATTTGTTTGAGGAACACGTTTGGACCGGCCAGTGTTGACAGAAGACAGGATGGTGTAAAGAAGAGGAGAGAGGTCGCTACGTGGACTCGGAAGCGGAGGTAAGCCGGCGCACGCATTGTCCGTCCTTTGTGTGGGGTGGGGTTGTTCGGCACCGGAGGGCTTCGCGCTCTCCCGCCCCCCGAGGCAGCGGCATAACGAGCACGTCTTTTCCGTCCTGCTCTTTCCACAGACGGTGTTAGCGTTCGCGCGCACCATAGCATTACCTGCACGCACAGCTTACCAGCTGTGCTTGTGCTCGCTTCCCGTTCCCAAGAGGCATCACTGCAAGCCTGTATTGCCCGCCTGGTTGACGAGGCAAACCACACTTGGCAAGAAGAACCCGCATCTCAGTGGGGGGACACCAGGACACGCACAGGTAATTTTAACAACAGACGGCAAAGCGTATAAGTGCACCATGGAGGAAGAAACTAATAGAAGAGCGGCTGCTCTTGCTATTTTTATGAGAAAACCTGAATCAACAGCCAGTAAAGGGGACAGTTCAAAGCCCATTCAACAAACAGAAGTAAAACTGAAAAAATTAGAAAAACTCAAACGAGCAGAAATATCCAAATGGTGGGAAGCTACTTCCCTCCAACATTACGTGGATCAATCAATGGCTCCAAGGGGACTGAGGATTTTTACAGTACCCTCATACGAGTCTCCTAACCCCAAAATGTTAGAAGAATGGTCTCAAAATTCCACTCAAAGTTCTAAAAGAATGTTGGAAATATTAATAAAATACGCCTGGATAGATCGGGAGGCGATACTGTTACAAATTAAAGAACTACTTGATGATCTGACAAACAGCATGGAATCTACAGTGCTGAATAAAATGCTAGAAGGAATGAAAGAACGATTAACAAGGCATGAAGATGATATAAAAGCACGCAAACAGAGGAAATTAAATAGAGACTATGCTGACTATGAGTGTGGAAGGATTTTGACATTCAGCAAAAATACGATCATCTTTATTCTGATAAGAACCTCAATACCACACAAGCTGAACCTACAAGGGGGTCTATCTCAGACTTCTCTGTCACCAGTGTGAGTGAGTCGGATTTGTCATCTAATAATGCATCGGATAGTGAACGGACCTCCAGACCGGCTAATTTTTTAGACGAATACAGACACATGCGCAGAGGCCGTATAACAACAAGAGATACACCAATACCGAAATCGAGAGGAAGGGGCCGTGGTCGGGGAAGAGGCAAAGAAAAAGAAGGAACAGACGGAGACGTATCAGACAACGCTGGCAGAAGAGGCAAGGGACGTGGCGCCATGGGAAACAGCAAGACGCGTGCCGGAAAAGTCCAATGATGGATATGAATATGGTTAATAAGACAATTGTTAATCTGTCCAAAAGAATTCTCAATGATACTGAGAAACAGACACTATGTTTGGGACTCTCTTTCTGTCCTTCCTCTCATTTTGATTTTACTAGTACCAGAATAGACATTTTCAAGTATGTTAGGAAACTCAAACTTAGAAAATGGCATAAGTTGAAAAGGTTAGATACCAACAGACACACTTTGAATAGACAAACACATAGTGACGATAACTTAGAGATAGGCGACATCGACACCCTCGTCACGATGGTACTACTCCAACAAGACTCAGACAACAACATGAGTGATGGCAATGAATTACAAATTCTCTCTGACCTAGATATCACGTATGACGCTGCATCTAACACCAATTTCAAACCACACTCCACATTTTTACCCATTTTACCACACGATGGGATTGATACATTCCATGAGAATGTTATCAAAGCACTCACGGATCTGAGATTTAGACATCCCAGGAATACACAGAGAACATTTAATCTCACTTTCAATCAGAGACAGGCACTTAAGACTCTGGGCGATGACAAAGACATTGTTATCCGCCCGTCTGACAAGGGCGGGAACATTGTGATTCTTGATAGGGAACATTATATTAATGAGGCCCTACGACAACTCAATGATAACAACTTTTACCTTCCCATCTCCAATGATGTGTATCACAGTAGTATAACTACCATATGGGACAAACTTGTGGAATGGAAAGACAAGGGCATTATCACATGGGAAGAGTACTGTTATTTGAAAAAAGACCATCCTATCTTACCTGTACTTTACCTATTGCCCAAAGTGCATAAAGATATGACCAACCCACCGGGACGGCCTATTGTATCGTCCAGGGGGAGTGTGACAGAGCATGTGTCCAAGTATATTGACCATTTTCTTAGGGAAAAATGTCATGAATCTCCCTAGTTATGTCAGAGACACGAAAGATTTTTTGGTCAAGATAAAAAATCTCAGCTGGGAGACCAATTACATGTTCATCATACTGGATGTCCATTCCCTCTATACCATAATTGATCACAAACAAGGATTGGATGCCTGCAAACATTTTCTCAGAAAGAGACAGGTTAGATTCTTGGAGCATAGTCGTATGATCCTTGATATGACGGAGTTCTGTCTTAAGAATAACATCTTCTTATTTGATGATGCGCTGTTCATACAGACCACCGGTACAGCGATGGGATCTTGCTTTGCTCCGAGTTTCGCCAATCTCTTCATGGGACTCTGGGAAGAAGAGATTCTCCTCGATCTGGACCTCTCTGGTGACTTTGAACAGGTGGTCATGTGGCTTCGCTACATTGATGACTTGTTCATTGTTTGGAGGGGTTCGGAGCCTGGAGCCAAAGAGTTTATTGACAAACTCAACACTAATGCACGTAACATCAGATTGTCTGGCAATATCAGCAACACAGAGGCGGAATATCTGGATGTTAAACTTGTGATCAAGGACAATAAGATCCATACCACACTTTTCCGCAAATTGACAGCTGGGAACAGCATTCTTCATGCCCTCAGCAGCCATCCAGAGACGCTCAAGTGGAGCATTCCCTTTGGAGAATTGCTGAGGGCTAAAAGAAATTGCAACACGTGTGAAGCTTTTGCATTAGAGAGCAGCACCATGCTTTATCGATTCAGGGAAAGAGGTTATCCCAATTGGGTATTGAAGAAAGCTAAGGATAAAGTTGACCTTATTAGTAGAGACGAACGAACCTTGAAGGACAAAACGTCTCCAGAGGATGTGACAGAAAATGACAACACTAGGATCATACTTACATACCATTCAGACGTCGATAATATCAGACGGATTCTTACAAAAAATTGGGACACCTTGAAGAATGATAACACCATAGGAAAAGATATACAAGATAGACCTAGTATCACATACAGGAGGAGTAAGAACCTTAGGGACATGCTTGTCCATAGTGATGTCACTAGGCACATGACCAACAGCGAACACAATCTACAGGGATTTTTTCCCTGTGGACACTGTAAGGCTTGCAAACACAGCATGTTCCGCAAAGAGTATGTAGTAGGGACTCAGAGAAAAGTTATCACACAATTTCTCACCTGCAGTACCAAATATGTGATATATGTATTAGAATGTCCCTGTAAACTATGGTATATCGGCAGCACCACTCTTATGGCCAAAAACGCATCCTAGAACACATGCGGGCAATAACTAACAGAGATCCCAAATACCCAGTTGCCCGCCATTTTGAAACTAAGCATTTTTCTGACTCCTCTATTCTCAGCTATTTTATCTTGGAGCAGATTAGTAACAACCCCAGAGGAGGCGATAGAACACTCAGACTGAGGCAGAAAGAATCCAAGTACATAATAGACTATCAGACCAAGATCCCGGGGGTTGAACCAAGATGAGGAATTAGCCATTCACCTCAAAATGGAATAGGATGTTTCTGTCTTACTTTCCTTTTCTTTCTCTTTTGTCTTCTTCTTTTTCTTTTCCTTTTTTCCTTCTTTTTCTCTTTTCTTTTTCTTTTTCTTTTTCTTGTTTCTCTAGATAGGGGTACCCTTGCTGTCAATTAGTTTTTATTGTCTCATTTAGAACAGTTTCTTACCTCCTTTTTCAGTAGTGCATTTGGAACCATGTATATTCTGACCCTTGGTGGGGTCTACCATTTTAACATTTGTTTTTGTTTGTTTCTTTTGCAGGAGGAAAGGAGGGGGCCCACATGATTGGATATCACGAGCACGGGCCACCCAACCTTTTCTTCGATTTTCACTTCATTTGATCATCATCTCACATGGTAAACTGTCTTCAGTTCTGTCTAGCGTGGAATTCACATGCTGTTGTTCTGTTTGCGTTTAGGTTTTAAACTGCATTGGGCCAATTTAGCCTGTTTCCATTACTCTTTTGGGTCTATACAGGCATTTGCCTGTTCAACTATGGGGGTTTCACTAGTGTTACCGGTGTGCATTTGCCCATTATATTCCTGGTGTATCTCTATGTCATTTAGGATTTTTACTCTTTACAACTTGGGTGCATATTATCTTTGACACCTGAAGTGTAGATCACCAGGACGTAGGCTTAGTTTTGACTCACAACCTATGCACAGGTTTTTGCCCACTGGGGCATTATTCTTTGGCTCATTCTTTTTCGCACAGATCGTTGCCCATTGGGGCATTTTCTTGTGGGTGATTTACTTTCACTATGTAGGTCGTTGCCCACTGGGTCGGCATGTCAATTGTCAATTTTGGAGTAGGGCACACAGTTTCTTTCAAGATGGAACCTATGGCTCTTATCCATGCACTTTGCAGTATATTTGTCATTTCTACCTAGCGTTGATAATTTTGATAGAGATATTTTTTTATATCCATAAAATGCAGGTGTGTTGCCCTCTCCTCTGTACTTTACTTTGACCCCAATGTGTTCGTGCATGTGTATATGGTAGTTTCACCACCATAAGATGGCCGCCATGCACTTCTTGTACAGAGTAGACCATGTGAAGTGTGTTATTTATTCAGTTGTCATTTCATGTCATTGATGTACATGTGTTAATTTCGGACAACATCGTTATTTCTTTATTCAACATGATCTAACATGATGTAATTTTGTATCTCTATGTTGAGTTTAACGGGTGTTGCCTTTCATCATGCACCTCATTGTTGATTCCATTTGTACTCCTGTGGGCTATCTGCACTTGTATGTGTATATTGTATTTTTACCACTATAAGATGGCCGCCATGTATTCTATGTACAGACACTTCCTGTCTACAGAACCATGTGACATTTTTTATCTCTATTTAAGTGTTTCATTGGGTGTGCACCTTACACGTGACCAAGACTGCGGCTGCAGTCGAAACGCGTCGTGTAAATAAACGCTTTGCCAAGTTACCGAGTCGTGGATTCTGGTTTCCTGAGAGCACACATATTTTTGGATTTTCATGTGATATATATATATATACATACCCACACACACATTGGTCCCATATGCCTCCGACCAAAACAGAGTCATGGCCGCACTCCGGTAGATTTATAAACCTATCTTTATTCATGAGCAAAAAAACTCCACTGACATGGCCGACGCATTTAGTCTGTTGCTTTCCACTGGAACATGCTTACAACTCTTTCAACACACATATATACATGTAAATATCATAGTCCTTCCTTCATTTGTTTGTTCTAAACAACTAGACCGCAGAATGGAAAACACCAATTCATCATGAAGGATTTACCTTTTAGAGTATGATGATTACTCACTTCTTCACAAAACATACATTTGCACAAACAAACTACATAATGTATCTAGCCTTCATTCCTCATTATTGTGTGTCAATCTCCTCATTGTTCTAGTGTTATTTAAAGTGCTACTGTCTTGTGCAATTACAGCTGCAGTTGATATAAAATGACAACCTCATTCTTAGTTTCCTTTAAAGTGCTGTTACCATATGATCTAAAATAGCATAAAGTGACAGTGATGAATCTCATCCATATATGCTTCATTTTCTGCTGACCAGGCCACCTCCTTCTTCCATCACCCCATAAATATGTTTGCGTAGGTGGGGGCGAAGGAGGTACCCATGCCATACCTTGGTCTGCCTAGAAGCATTCCTTTCTGCTAAGAGAAGGAAGAATTGTTCCTGGCCCTGCAGGAGGAGACACTGTACAGGGAGAAGTCAGCATGTTCCTGGTGTGGAAATAAAAAAGAGAATAACAAGGAGAGAGCCAAGAGTGGCCCGTATGTGGAAGGGTTCTCCCAGCCTCCCTAAAAGGTTCTTATCGTGAACCATATCAACAATTCTATAAAAAGCAACCAATGAGTGAAATTATCAGTCTGCTGCAGCCGAAAGACTGGTGCTGCCATCATCGTTGTCAGAGCTCGAGTGCACCCATATTTCTGAAGTGTGCAGCCTCATCAGCCCAGAGGCTGCAACTGCTAAAAACATCTGTAAAGTTGAGATTGGCCGAGAGGCCACAGCTGCTGAACCAGCATTCCTTCAGTTCCTGGCCTAGCAAGACAGCAACTGCAGAAGAACGGAACCAGCCATACCAATATCACCAAAGTCTTCACATCTCTAATTAGATGCTAGGGATCACAAACACTGGACACCGTTAACAGGGTTTGGGTACAGAAGGGTGTAGTGCCTAGACTCGATCAGGGTTTCAACCAGTTTTGCATTCCCTTAAGTACACTGTGTAATTCTAAATGATACTATCTGACTAAAGTAGTTTCTTTTACTCAAGACTAGCACTGGGCTGGACAATACTTTATTGTGTCTGTTGGTTGATTATTGAGTTCTTGACCAATACCTCCATCAGTAGTCTGTGACTGTTCCACTCACTATCTTAAAAGTCAAGTGCCGAAAAGGTTGGAAAGGGTTGTCCTTGAGCATGTTTGTAAAGCCTTAGTATGACATACCCCCCAGGACACAAGCAGCAAACTAATTCAACCATCACGATTTGGGTGTAGTAGTCCCTGTCTGCCCTGATGCCCACACAGGTTCTGACAACCACTAGAACGTTGCTTTGTTTGATGACGTCAGCTGGGGTATTGAGCTATATTGTGAGATCTCTTACCGGATGGCCCCTTTAAACTGTGCTGGCCGCTACTTCTGTGTGATGATAAAGTGCCCTCCAGCCACCGGGCAGTGCCACTGCAAAATGTAAACCTCAAAAACGTATCTCTAAGTAGTCCGCTTGAGTTAGAGGACAGATTAAAGGGACTTGGCGTCTTTTTTTCACTTTGAGGGATGTGCCATGGTGAGATTGTCCAGTTCCTTGCCTTTAATACACCCTTGTCTCTTGATTTTTTTTAATGTATTCTTACCTCTGAGCTCACAGCGGCTACTTCTACCTCAATATTTTATATGTATCAGTTTCAAAACGCACAGCTGCAGCCCGGAGAGAGGAAACAGCAGGAATCCGGAGCTAGACAGCACATAACTCAATTTTCAGGTAATTGGTTTATAATGCTTGAAGATAAAAAAAATCCTGCGAATACACAAGCTACTGAGACTGCCAGGGAACACGAAGCAGCAGTTTATGGGCCTTCTGGCCGCGTCCAACTGATGGTCGCTGATAAACGTGGCTGTTTATCATATTTTCTGCATAGTCCCATCTCGAGAGCGATCATTTGTTGCACTTTATACTGTAATTATGCTGAATACATTATCCCTGATTGTATTAAAAGGTCTCCTTAATTAATGATTTCATGAATTACGTACCATCCCCTCTGATGTGCTGACAGCAGCTTTTAAAGACTAGAACGGAAGTGCCCTTCGCCGTGGGTAGAGCGTTCAGTGTGAAATAGAACCTGCAAATGGGTTTTCTTATCAGCTGTGAGGAGTGTAAACCTAATCTGTTTGCTATTTCTTTATCTCAGTCGCCTTTTAATTGCAATATTGCTTCCGCTAATGAAAAACCACCCACTTCACAGCCCCGTGCCCCCAGCGCCTTGCTCCGGCCTTGTCAGGATGACTGACAGCGAGGTGAGCGCGCGCTGCTCAGGGCTGAACGTCCGCCCGTGCTCGCCACGCACGATGCGCAGCGCCGGCAGGCACCTCTCGGTGTCAGGGCCCCGCTCTCTGCTTTTTACAATTTAGATGTACAATTTGATAAACCCTGTCTAGTTTTAGTTCGCGTTCTTTTCAGAAGCCCCTTGAAGTCATAAAAATGAGTTGCGCAGAGCATATGAAATGAATTAAACATAGGAAATGTCTGCTGCAGAACATGAATATTTTGCCAACACACCGAATTTGTCCATTATCATTCTCGCATTTCAGGACATTATACTGCCCTTCTGTTCCCCCTCTATGCAGAAGGAGAAGAAAGTGCCTTGAACATTTCTGCTGTCAAGTAAGTTAGTAGCATATTTCAAGTCAAATGCACCTGGCTCAGAAGTTACACTAGATCGCCAATTGAAAAGGTGCACCTTAGTTGTATTTTAAGAAATATAAACACATCTGAAATGGATCAAATCATGAATCATATGTATAGTGAAAGGACATGTGCACATTAGCCAATGCAAGAAATGAACCTTCCCAATCTGTGGTTAGCCATAAATCCTGACCCAAACCAAGCATGTACTGACTTCTTCTGCATGTAAGACTCAATGTCTCAATGCCATAGCCTTCAAACCGCCATTAGTCTGGAAATGGGACAGTCGCAGTTTGCATATCTGCACCCGTTCATTTCAGTTTTGCAATACCATGTGCACCATTCAACCAATGCAAAAATTGCATTAGTCAGTATCTATGTAGTAAATTAAAATTTGTCTGCAAAACTGCATTGCACTGGTGCAGTGATATGTAATCTTGCACCTGGTCTCAAGAAAAACGCTAACACTCAATTTATTAATAGTTGCTTAATGCCTTTAATATGTTTGCCAGTTATTAGTGCAAGGCCTGTGCAGAATCCTGTTCAGAGGGCATCGGGGCAAGCAGGGGTTACTGAGCCCAACCATGAGGGTTGAGGCCTTTTACTCCTGACGTTCCGGGGCTCAACCTATTATGGTCCTGAGCAACTGGGCCGAGTACCCCTTCAGCACTTGACTCTAAGTAATAGCACGGGTCGAGCAGTCCAGAGCTTCTCATGGAGATTTAGGCACAGGTGGGTGAACACAGGCTCACAACTCAAAATATGTGCAGCAACAGCAATAAATAATTGTCCAGTCAAATACTTCTTTTTATGAAAAAATGAGTATTTATATACGACCACGAAGTAAAATACAACATTTGCAAACAATACACACAGTCCCCTGAGGTCAGAGCTCTTGTGTTACATAGGCAGGTCCTTGAGTCCCACTCCTCTCGAGCTGGCAATAGTGGTTATTCCCCATTCACTATAGGCGCCATTCAGGCTAAGCCCAACTAGTACTTCGAGTCTCTGGAATCCCACTTCGACTTTCAATTAAAGTCGTAGGTGGGGGCGCTAGAGGGCGCGTGACCAAGATGGCCTGACCTGTGTGAGGCTCTTGCGGCCTGGGAGGAAAAATCCGACAGTATCCTGCTCCCAAGAGCTAACCAGCCAGTCAGACATGTCCCCATGACATCGGACTGTCCCTGGAATTGATTGGGGTGGTCCCTGGTGCCGGACTACGACTGCCTGCTGTGTGGCGCGGAGTCTGGCCCTGCTTTGACGGGGCCGAGGAGAACCGGCGCCGGATGAGAGGCCGTGGGCGCGTCGCTGGACCCTTCTGCCCCTCTGTGCTGGGACGATCTCCTCTGTCTACCTCGCTGCTGTGCGGCGGCGGCTGGGATCTTTGAATTGCGGCCGGCGGCGGCGTCCGCCCTCTGAGATGCTTTGGTGGGCTGGAGCGCTGCATCGGCTTGCTGTGAGGACGCGGGCAGCGGCGCTGCCCTGACCAGAACGCGCTGCTGGGCCGCGGGGAAGATTCCACAAGGAACATGCGCTGAGTGGTAAGGACCCGTTCACACTCGGCGGAAGCGCTCAGAGCGGCGGGAAGCGGAGGGGCCGACAGAGACTCCGACACGCACCAGCGCATAGCCCTGTGAAGTTGCGAGAGGCCCGCTTTCTGGAAGTACAGGCTCCCGCGGTGCTGGAGGCTTGATCGTGCCGCCGGGCCGCGGCGTGCAGAGAGTAGTGCACATACCTTCACTGACTGGGGAGTCCCCCGGCGTAGAAGCGGAGACACTTCCCGACATCGGGAGAGGCTTGGTGGACGACACTCCTGCTGAGGCCCTCTGGTGAGTCTCGGTTGGCGAGGCGCCAATCAGGAACTGCGGGTACCTGCTAGTGCACCTGTGTCCTCGGGCGAACAAATAAAGGGTTGGTGGTACAGGCCAGGAACGCGGTAAGAGTGCAGGAGGCCGGGAGATCTCAGCAGGTCATACCATCAGGGGGATTGTCGCCCTTGCACCGTGCCAGACTGACACGCCGCCTACATTCTGGTCCCCGGGCCCACACAGAATGACAGCATCCACCATTACAGAGGAGGGACTGCACCGCAGACGAAGGACCCACCATTTTGTTTTTCCCACCAACCAGGAGAAGCGGCAGAGCTGCCCGGGAGAGTTGTTGGGCTGGCGGCCCTCAGCTAGTGAAGAGGTACAATCCAAAGCAGACCGACTGTCTCGTGTTCCTGGCTGTGTGTAAGGGGCGGCTGTAACAGTCTTGGAGACACAGCAGTGTTTGCTTGTGCGCTCTGCGTGGGGACCCCAGTGGTGGGGCTGAGATATACGTGGCTTCGCTCCCGCCATTTCAAAGGTGTACTGACTACGTAAAGCCCGGCGGGATGGGCAAGGCTGATCCCAAGTAGTCGAGACTGCCCTTTGAGGCATGCAGGACACCGAGGCATCCTAGTGATCCTGAACAATTGCCTACCAGTCAGCGGAATGATGATGCACGACTTGAGGATGACGATCTCAATGCACTGCTAGTCACTATGAAAAATAGCCTAACCGACATTGCATCCAAAATGGGCACTATGTGCAACCGCCTGGACCTTATGGCCCAAAAGCTAGAAAAACATGACGCGCGTATCGGAGAAACGGAGCATAGAATCTCAGACTTCGAGGACGCAGTGTCTTCCCAAGATAAGCAAACGACGCAAATGGATAAACTACTCAAAGTCATAGCGGCCAAGAACGAGGACCTCGAGAACGAGGACCCACCGCAACAACATCCGCGTTTTAGGAATACCGGAGAGCGCCAACACTGGAAAAATGGAGGAGTACGTAGAGAGGATGCTGCATGGCCTCTTCGGCCCGGAGGCATTCTCGGCGCTGCTGGTGGTGGAGCGGGCGCACCATTCCCTGGGTCCTAGGCCTCCCCCAGGGGCACCAGCCAGACCCATTATCGCCAGACTTCTCAATTACAGAGTCCGCGACGCAGCATTGAGACTGGCACGTGCGAAATCCCCCTTAATGTATGATGGACATACCGTTGCTCTGTATCCAGACTTTACCATGGCTGTCCAAGAGGCCAGGAAAAAATTGCACCGGTGAAGCGGAAACTGATGCAAGTGCAGATAGATTATGCGATGTTATATCCTGCAGGTTTACGAATTACACACCAGGGGAAACAGCACTTCTACACTACCCCGCAACAAGTAGAGGACTACCTGCGTAAATTAAAGAAACAGATATCCAACCATGGCTCCGACAACCTGGAGGCTCGCTTATCTTCCCAGCTCTCTGATAACGATTGATTATGCCTTAGCGGGAGACGCTGTAGACAACAGGGCATCTCCTCGAGATTGGAGAACGATATATACATTGAACTGATTTTCAAAAGGTTTTAGTTCATGCGCTGCCAAAACATAGGATACTTTCACCTCCATGATAGCTCCGTACCTCTTAGGGGTCACGGGTGAGCACCGTCTTTTCTGACTCCCAGGCGCCCCACCCCCTCTCAACTCCTGATCACAGGGAGAGGGGTAGCGGGCATCCGCGCCCTCTGCCGTTACCCCCTAGGGCGAACCCCCCTAACCACAGCAGTGGCTCTTTGTTAATTTCTTAACTTTCTCACACACCTCAGTGGAATCCCTGGAGGACGTCTCTCCGTTACTCTATCTGTTTTTTTTCCCCTTACTTTCTCACCTTCCTCTGCCAAACATTGAATTAGTTCCCCTCCTCCCTCCCCCTCACTACTCCTAACCCCACCACCCAGGCCCCCCCTATTTTCCTCTCCGGGATACACCTTTGAGCCTTCCCCCTGATCTCCGACACCTTTCCCTTTCACCTTGTGCCACTCCCTTCCTTCCTTCCCCCGAACCTCTCCTTTTTCCCTTTTGGTTTTACACAGTCTGGTACACCCTCCTCTCAGTTCAGTAATCAGCACTAATGTTTTTGTTTACTGTGTTTTTCGGGAAAAGAGGGTAGGAGTGACCTTCACGACAAGTTGGGGATGTTGATGTGGGAGGGGGGTGGGGAAGGGAAATGTTACTCGTTGAATGTACTGCAGCATAACACACTGCATGTTGCAAGGCGCCCATGCAGCGAGGTGTGCGAATACAAAGGCACACTACTAGATTCTTTTACCCCAGTCCGCTGCGCTCCTGATGACACCATGTGCAGCACTAACAGATCGGACCTTCATGCCCTGACACCCTGGCCAGATGACTGACCCTGATGTTCCCTCCACGATACGTCTACTGACCTGGAATGTTCGGGGGTTGGGGGACCCACGCAAGCGCAGACAAATCCTGACATATCTCGACAGGCATAAGATCCAAGGCGCAATGCTCCAGGAAACCCACCTTGACCCCCAACGACTGCAGAGATTCGCTGCTAGATGGGCGGGACACAGTTGTTTCGCGTCCTACTCCACTTACTCCCGAGGCACGGCCATATTAGTTCACAATACTGCTCCATACGTCCCAGCTGGGAGTCTTTCAGACCCGCAGGGTCGATACTGTCTGATGTGGGGTGCACTCGCCTCACATTCGGTAACCCTGGTTAGTTGCTATGGCCCTAACGTGGACGATCCTATATTCTTTGCCACACTATGGGGTAAAATCGCAGACATTGGATCCACTCACGTGATATGGGGGATCTCAATATCACCTTGAACCCGATACTTGATACATCAGCACCACAGCCATATCACTACACTCGGTCCCAGCGCCAAATGGGTGACGTTATTAAAAACTCTGGCCTTTTGGATGTCTGGAGACACCTACACTCGGAGCGCAGAGAAGGCACATGCCACACCGCGGCCCATGAGTGTGGTCGCGTTTGGATTATTGGACGGTCTCCAGGAGACTTAGCACGTGGTTAACTGGGGCGACCCATCTGGCACGCACTTACTCTGATCACTCCCCAGTATTCTTAAACATATCGCCACCACTGACACATACTCCCTACATAAACTGGTGCCTAAATCCCGCTACACTGCTAGATACAGCATTCCGAGCTGGAATGGATCAGGAAGTACAAGACTTTTTCCAGCGCAATCTGGGCTCGGTGGACACGGTGGGGATGGTGTGGGAGGCATTCAAGGTTACTGTCAGGGGACTCTGCATCGCTAAGGGAGGGGGAGTGCTCAAAGATTTGCGACAAACGCTCACTCGTTTAGGACAAGAACTTAAACACATTGAGGCAGATCAGATATAACTCGCTCGCCATCCCCTCAGGCATACGTCAAACTTAGGGACAAGGTATCCGAATATCAGGAAGAGGCAGACAGAGAATGCCGATTCCGAGGGAAACACTTTAAAGCCCGGCGATACGGTGAAAGCGATAGGCCGGGTAAGGCACTGGCTGAGCAAATCCAAACCTAGATTCTCAAACTACATACTGGAGCTACAAACTCCGGACGGTGAGAAAGTTAGAAATACAGCAGAGATACTTAGCACATTTCAATCCCTTTACACTACCCTGTACACCTCGACGCGACAGCAGTCAATGTCCCTATTACAATATTTAGAACCAGTAGCCCTGGGGTGGCTGGGAGATTCGCAGAAGGAATTTCTGTCAGCCGAGTTCGAACTGGATGAAATTAGGGCCGCCATAAGGCAGCTCCGTTCTGGGAAGGGCCCTGGACCGGATGGTCTACCCTCCGATTTCTATAAGACATATATAGAGCATCTTGCCCCTATATTCAAAAGAGTATATGAGGAGGCCTTTGAACTAGGAGAGCTTCCACCTACAATGAGAGAGGCCACCATCATTTCACTATTTAAACCTGGTAAGCCAGCAGATAGGTGCGACTCCTATAGGCCTCTTTCTATGATCAACTGCGATGCGAAAATACTGGCTAAGATTATAGCAAACCGACTAAGTCTGCTCATGACGGCGCTGGTACTGCCGGATCAGGCGGGATTTGTCCCGGGTCGTACCACTTCCCACAACCTACGTACCCTGTTCGGGGCAATGTCAGATATGGACCCAGACCTCGAGGCAGTTGCCGTGTTTTTAGACGCCACCAAGGCGTTCGACTCGGTGGAGTGGGACTATCTGTGGCATTTTGCAGTGGATGGGGCTGCCGAATGATTTTTTAGAATGGATATGGTTGCTCTACACGCACCCGCGAGTAAAGGTAATAGCGAATGGAACCAGCTCACCCTGGTTCGGCATTACAAGGGGCACCCGCCAGGGGTGCCCGCTGTCACCCCTCTTGCTTGCTCTAGCGGTCGAGCCTCTGGCGGCCAGTCTTAGGCAGCTGCATAGAGAATGGGCCCTAGAGTATCCCACACAGCATATATTAATCTCGCTATACACGGATGATATTACGCTGTACGTTCGGAAACCCCAGATTAGCCTCAATCCCATTCTGAGAGAGTTTGTCGTATTTGGAGAATTGTCTGGTATTAAAATAAATTGGGGGAAATCTCAACTGTTTCCGCTTACGGACGCTGTCCGCCCTTACCCCCTCGACTATCTTATTGAATGGTGCCCTAGTGAAGTTCAATATCTGGGCATAACGGTCGCCAGGGATAGCTCAGAGCTCTTGAGAGCTAACTATGGTAAGGTGATCGACCACGTCACGGAGTCAATGGGAAGATGGATAGCATTGCCCCTGTCGATGGCAGGAAGGATCTTTTTAATGAAGATGGTGATCCTACCCAAACTTCTGTACCTCTTTATCAATCTCCCCTAGGAACCCGGGACCGGCCTTTTTTAAGACCCTCAAAACTCAGATGATATGCCTTGCTTGGGGTGGAAAGCAGCCTAGACTGAAATGGGAAACACTGATGCTGTCATATACCCAGGGAGGCTTTGAGGCCCCCGATTTTGAACTATATTATTTAAGTGCGCAGGCACACTACGCAACGTATTGGTTCTATCCACCTCCTTTCATGCCACACTAAGCGGTGGAACAATATTACACACAGCCCACCCCGCTGTCCGGATTCATTGCCACGCAACCACGGAAGAGTGATGTGTACTCCACCACCGTGAAGTGCACGGTGGAGGCGTGGGGAAAAATCGTGAAACGACTGAACATGGAGATGCTATACTCCCTGTTACTCCCAGTAATTGGACATCCGGCCTTGGAGGTCACCCGGGAGCCACGGTGTCGCCAACTCCTTAATAGGCTGAGCATAGCGACCTGCGGAGATCTGTACTTAGATGGCGCATTTCACACCAAGGACCAGCTTTTCCTCAATAAAGAGCCCGGCCCGATGGACTTATTTCTCTATGTTCGATTAAGGCAGAGTGTTAAAGCTGCGACCCCTAACTACCCCACCGAACCCCCTACGTTGAAACCGCTTCACAGCTTACTCCAGACTAACAGTCCCGCCCACGTCATTTCCCTTTTATACCACAGCACACAGAAAGAGATACACACACATACAGGGACAGCCAGGGCGCAATGGGAGCAAGAAATAGGAGAACCACTCGATGAAAGGAAATGGGGATACTGCTGCGAGCAGACAGGCAAGATATCAGCGAATAGCCGGCTGCAAATCATTCACTATAAATATCTCCAACGACTCTATTACACCCCGATAAAACTTTTTAAATTTAAGCTGCGTGATAGCGATGCTTGCGAAAGATGTGGGCAGGAGAAGGCGGGATTCCTACACCTGGCCAGGGAATGCGGTGCAATACGAATGTTCTGGGATGAGGTATTGGGAGCACTGGGGCAAATGGCCACAACAATGATTGTACAAACACCACTGGTGGCCCTTTTAGGTTACACAGCAGATATACTCCCGGCATACCACAGACTCATTGCATTAGGGCTCCTGCTGGCTAAGAGACGGGTGGCATGCAGGTGGGTTAGAGGGTGGGCCCCTAAATTTAAAGATTGATTTAAGGATCTCCTCATATGGCAGGAACAGACATTAACATATGCAGAACTGCTGCCCATCACCTCTAGGCCGAGGGACATTTGGGACCCATTGCACGCGTATTTGCTTGCACATCCGGAGGCGACTGGTGGCACGAACGACCCTCTACCCCCCCACTGACTAGATGAACTGAACTGGCTGGACTTGAGGCTCGGTCTCCTACCCTCAAACACGCACAACCCCCTTTTCGAGTATGGAGCATTTCCACAGAGCTTGTGGTTGGGTGTCGGGGAATCATAGATACGGAAACTGCAATGATTATCTATTGTATGACTAACACACTTTACCAATCCCGATCTACGGGACGGACAATGTACTGGGTAATTAACGTATGCAACAGGGGAAAAAAGTCATGGCTGTTTTTTGCATGTCACTATCATTGATAATTCTGAGATCTGATCTTGCTGTGTGTACACTGTATGCTGTGCTTAAGAAATGTTAATAAAAAAAGTCATAGGTGTTCCACTGCCGAAGAACTACCTGGAAAGGAAGTTCCCCCTGGGTTATGCGGACTAAAATCAATCTTACCCGCACCAGCAGGATCAAAGAAACCGGAGTCTGTGAGTAAGCCCCCTTTGCAGGTGCTGAAGCTGTAGAGGCTGTCTCTGGTAAGTCTTTCACATGCAGCTCAGGCCCAGTTCCTCACATGCACCCAGCAACGGCAGCGGGCGGGGGGGTTCTCAATGCTCCTCTGATGCTGGGTAAGTTCTTCAATCCCTCCCACAGGTAGGGGGGTGTGACGATCCTGGTACTGTTCCTTAGTCGCGGATCAGGTCTGCTAGGGTCAACATGGCAGCCTCGTTCCACCATCAACGGTCTGGACCAAACCATGCTTCTTGCTTTTTCTAGGTGGCCCCCTCTGACAAACAAAGTCATCATTCCTTCCCTACACAAAGGCTGTGGCTTGATGGGTACAGCATCAGTCTTCACAGCGGCCCCACCTGGCATACGGTGTCACCTACTTGATACCACAAATGGGCTACGGGCTGATCAGCACAGCAGCAATCTTCATGGCTGCCCCACCAGGCATACAAAACACTGTACATGGGTGATTAACCGTTGGGTGCAGCAACAGCCCTGGCTCAATTGACAGCGGCCCTCCTCTGGCATACGGGGGTCACAGACTTTTCCCTGCACACAAGCAACAATCTGATCAGTGCAGTAGGCGTCTTCTCACATATCGCTATGGGGATCCACTTGCCAGGATTTCCCCCGTGGTACCTTGACACCTCCAATGCTCTCCTCTTCCTTACAGGGCACACTGGTCTTGACAACCAGGCAGGCGCTGGTTCTCCAGGTTCCAGGTCAGGTGGTCTTGGATTCCCTGGGTGATGTCCCCACACCCAGCTGGAAGACTAGCAGGCCTTGGCCCCTAGTCCTGGTCACAGGTATAAGTCTTGCAGAGCTTCTCCTCCTCACACATGCCCGACTGGTGGCTTGACCGTTCACAATTTTAAGGGTCTCAAGCCCCCCTTCTTATAGGCCATTTCCAGACACCAAAAGTGATCTAAAGATTGAGTCTTGAAGTTTATGTGACAACCTTCTTCCCATTGAAGTGCCCTCTCCTATGTTCTCTCTTCCCCTAGAACGCAGTCTGTCGCACCAAGAGCATGTCCAAATCTGATAGCAACACAACACAGGCCATGGAAGTGACTAGAGGTTCACACTTGGATGTCAGCCACAGTGATATGTGCGACAAAAGGTTACCCCAGGCCTCAGCCCTACTCTTTATGGTTTTCTTATCAGCCCCATCTCCTTTTCTTTCCTGAAATGTGTCCAGGCCCCTTCCCAGTAACCTCTCTCAAAGAGCACCCTTTGAAATGTACTGCAGAGCCTGGCTCTCCTTTCCTCCAGTGAGTCCCACCCAGTACAGGATTGCAGCAATACACACATTTGTCTGAGGGGATTCCTCTACCTTCTCTCTCATGTTTCTCCATTTGGCCCTGGGTCTTCCAAAATGGAATGCTGAGTTTTCCATGTAATGTACAACTCACAGGCATACATATGATGGAGCAAGGTTTCAAAAATGAAACTTGCTTGTACGCAATCCTCCTCATAGTATTAATTTATTAAATTTGTATTGTCAATACTAACTTTTGCATTCACAAACACAAGAGGGACAGAAGCTTGCCTATGTGTTTTACTAATGAATAACGCTTGTCTGTAATCCAAAATGTCCGCTAAAGCGCGGGAACCTCAATGCGCATGTTACAACCTGATCACATGGTGTGACGTCTTTTCTTTGCTTGGTGGGAAACTTCTGCTTCTGCGCAGTGTGCACTAAAATGGCCGCTAAATGTTTTCACATGCTTCAGCTTGCTCTCATGTCATTATTAAATTGTCGTTTTCTTAATGCTACTAATGCAGGATAGTATTATAATTAATTAGGAATAGAGTAGGGAAAGTGAGCATACAGTGAAACATTTTATTTGTGATTTTAATATTTTCTTCTTGCACTTTTAGTAATTCGTAAACTTGGGCCTGGGTTGGTAACTTGACACTCGAGAGACAGATGGTTCTGCGCATGTGTCCTGTGTGCCTGCCAAGTGAAGTCAACTTGGACGTCTCCCAAGGCCATGACCCATTGGCCGAAGATGCTGTACTTTATGTTTCCGGTGGACAAAATGATACTTTTCCCCTGTAAAATGTATAACATTTGTCATGAGACGGGTGGGAAATAAAGCGAATGTATTAATTTGAAGGGGTGGGAACGTAAAGACAATAGGCTTTACAATTTAGGCCAAATCGATATGGTGCGAGAATCCACCCCCTGTCCCTGTCCAATCAGAAGTAGTGGTCCCATATTTTAGCAACATTAAGGGGGAGGTACATGGGCGTAGAAGGGTATAATAGAATATAGCATTAGTTAATTAGTCGGAGCATGCTTTCACGAAGAACAGGCGTCCATGCTGCGAGAGAGCTCTTAGCTCCAGACTGCCATGCTGATCGGTTGCTGACTGAATCCCTGTCCAGAAGAGGTCCTGAGGAGGGGGCGGCGGAGTTCATTAGAACGGGAGAATCGAGGAGAAGTCGAGTATCAGAGAGGGGAACGGCGCAGGCGTCGTTGTAGAGAGGTCACCGGTCCTGTCCTGATCCTGGAAGAAGTCTTTGCTCTTCATCTTTCCTGGGTTCTATCTTTTCCAACTCCTTGGCCAAGGGGCTTGGTTCTCGCATTTAGGTAACTATACTGCAACCTTTAGTTGCGCTGCTGTCTCTATCTTCTCCTCTTCCTTAAACACCGTCATTTATTAGCAAAATCATTTCTATGCTTTTTCTTGGATATTTCAATCAAGTACCGTGTTTTCTGTATTTTACTCTGCTAAAACTTTAGATAAACATTTTAAAACTTCCTGACTCAGTGGTTATTTCAGGATTATGTACTATAATGAATGTCACTCATTTTAAACTTCCCAATTAGCAAAGGATCCATTGGTAAGTTATTACTCTTCAATTTGGAACCTGATCTGGATATTCTGGAGGAGGATAAGCATACAAAATCTGACATCAGCCTCACTTCATGGAAAATAGTGCAACCTGAAAAAATCATAGTCAATCACGATAAAGTTCAAATCAAAGACAAGTTACAGGAACCAAATCATAATGCCTCAACCATCTTAGTTAATATAAACCAATTAAAAGATATAATAAAAAAATTGAAAACGGAGGGAGCCGCAGGGCCTAATGGGCTTCCGAACGCAATTTTCAAATATGATGTGGAATTTTGGGCAAAATGTCTTACTCCACTCTTCAACTACCTGTATTATCAAAATAAGATAATTAAATCATGGAGAGGGAGCATATTTCATCCAATATATAAAAGTGGTAATCGCAGGGAGCCTGGAAATTACAGGCTTATAGCCCTGATGGATGTTGATGCAAAATTATATGCTTCCTGTTTATTATTACATTTACAGGGATGGATGGAAGAGAAAGGTATAATTCCCAAATATCAAACCGGTTTTAGACAAGGAATGGGTACTAGCACAAACCTGGCAGTAATTGCACTCCTTACGGAAAAGCAATTTTAAAGAAATCAGGTTTATTCGTATGTTATATCGATTTAAAATCGGCTTTTGACAAAGTCCCACGTGAACGACTATGGACAAAATTGAAAGGTTGGGGTATACCACAACAACTAATCAACTCCATAGTTGCCCTCCATAGTGAAACCTGGGCCCGGGTAAAGCTGGGGATGGTAGTATAGCATCATCAAAGATCGATACAAAAAATGGCCTGAAACAGGGGTGTGTTTTGGCCCCAAGCCTTTTTAACTTGTACCTTGCTGATCTGCATACCCACTTGACAAAAGTAAACGGTCATCCTCCGAAATTGGCAGAGGACCACATTCAGTATCTGCAATACGCAGATGACATAGTGGTCCTTAGCCAAACCCCCATTGGCTTACAAAGAGTCATTGACTACTTAACCAACTATTTTGATTGTCAGGGGCTGGAGATAAATATGAAAAAAACAAAGGTGGTGCCACTAGTAGGATCAAGTTTTAAAAAACAAAATTCAAGTGGCTAGCCAAGGGTAAAGAAATAGAGGAAGTTGGCACCTACAAGTATTTGGGCATTAATTTAGGGCGACGTATGTCCTTTACTGATCAAAAAAGTGCAATAAGAGCAAAGGCACAAACTTTAATTTTTGCATACAAACAGCTACAAATGAAATTAAGTTGCCTGCCTTACAGCCATCTTTTAAAAACAATGGCAGCACAATTACTTCCAGCATTGGCATATGGTTTGGAAATATGGCACGGTCGGGAATTTGGAATTTTAAATGATTTACAAACAAAAGTGTATAAAGCAGTTTTTAACCTCCCTAGAGTAGTATCACCAGCACAGATCCGTCTGGAATTTGGGCTACAAAATCAGAAATTCCAGAGACAATCGGTTTTTGTGAAACTATGTTGGAAACTTCGCTCCTCAGAACCCGGCACCATGAACAATCTTTGTTGGACTGAAATAAGGGCCCAGTTTGAACAAAAAATCTGGATTCATGGGGTGAACATCTAAGATCAGCCCTGGTGGATTTGGACATTCAAGAGGCATGGGAGAGTAAGATGGAGAGGATGGCGTTTAATAGAGTGTGTAATGGCGCAGCAAAAAATTATCTTTCTTAGACGACAAAAACACAGTGGCAAAAAGACGACATTCTTGGACAGTAATAAATTCATATGTAAAACTAAAACCTCAGGATTATCTATCAGCACACTTCAGATTATTTTTAAAGAAGAAGTACATGCTGTATCGGTTTGGAGTATATGAAACCAAGGATTTGCAACCAAGTTGGAAAGGGAAATATCTTAACACAACTTGTAGACTATGTGGATATCACAACGAATCATTATGCCACGTGATGTGTGTCTGTCCCACTGTCAGCGAAGCAAGAAGAACATTTCTAAAACCAATTTTAAAAGTCCTTAACATTCGTACTTGTAGACAGACTATTATTCGCTGGGCGGGGGTCATCAAATATTCTAATTTGTCAAGGGGTAAAGTTTTTAATTTTGATTGACACATTTTTAAGAAGAGCGGATCTTGAACATATGAACTTGGCTATTAATGAGTTGGAAAATTCTGCAGATACATAGTCGTAATAGGGCTAATAATGAGTTGGATGGAAAGAAAGAAGGGGAAATGTTTGTACATATTTTGACATAATGATGCATTTTATCATGAATTTGTTTTAACTTCACATTTTAGTAATTTTAAGTGTCTTATTTTACGGTTATAAAAAACCAAATAAAGTATCTTCTTCTCTCTCTCTCTCTACTCTTCAATCAGAAGGTAATTGGTAGCAGGGACTTTGATAAAAGAGTACATCTGACACCCAGCATAAGTATTAGTGTAGTGTGAATGTATGGGCCCAAGTGAGTATATGGTGTATGAATGTTGTTGGCTAATATTGCGCTGGATCAGTTTTCTGGTAAGCAGAGGACGGTTATGGTTACTGTTTGCTAATTGGGTAATGAGAATTTTTATTTGTATTTTTATGAACTAACATCCGCTTAAAATTTTGAGTTTGTTATATGTTGTCCAGAAATACCCCGGGGTAAAAAGAATAGTGGGTGGCAAGTGGAAGCCATACTGCAGTGAGGTTATCTGTCAGGCAGAATTAGTACTGAGAAGTTAAGCAGGATTTTCAGTACTCGTTAGGGACTCTATGCGTGTGAGTAATAGCAAAAAGGGTACGCTGGTAAAAATTTGATGTTATATCACCTAGTAAGGGTAACATTGGAGAAGTAACAGGTACTTCTGGAGCTTGTGTGAAGAGTAGACGGAATTTTTTTACTCGTAGTGTATGTTTTAGTAAACGGAAAGGTTTTACTAAAGTGTGGAAGAAACTATCCTTTTCAAAATTAGTGGAAACTGGCACGATAGCGAATGTTTTATGTTGTTACTGAAATTTAATTAAGATTTATAGAGAAAATAAGTTTGCGTAAATTTTTGTAAAGGGAGGGTCAGTTGCCGGAGAGGGAGCTGACGTCACAAAACGCCGCGCTGTGGTAGGTTGAAACAGCGGGTGTGGAGAGACACTTGTAAAGGAGGGGTCAGTAGTCAGGAGTAGTACTGACGTCACAGGTGCCGCGCTGGGATTGGTTAAACCAGCGAGGACAGAAAAGAGCAGATTGTAAAGGAGGGGTTGACAGAGAAACGTCACCAAAAGGCCGCGCAAGGATTGGCTCGGAAATAAAAGATAGCAGACATTTGATTGGTCGAAATTATAGAAGCAAAATTCTTAGTGGATAAGGATTGCATGTTAAAACGCGATCCGACTTTAACAGGAACTCGTCCGGATAGGAGATTCCTAGGTTTTGCAGAATATAATTTTGTACACAGAAGATTAGATAGAATGTACGGAGAAAGGAGAAAAATGTCATTTTTGCAAAAGATTAAGAATTATTTTAAAAAGGACAAACCAATCAAAACTAGAGAAGGAATTATTATTCCACCAGCTAAAACGCCAGCATCATTTATGATGATGGAGAGAGGTTATCATACTTGTGTATGGATGGAGAATTGGATAGAATACACCAAAAATGATGGAATATTAGCATTTCCTGAGAATGGCACGTTCAATGGGCGAATTCTTCAGAACTTGAGATTGAGGATGAATGACTTAGAACCCAGACCTAGATTAACTCAGTACGAAGCTCTAGAAGAATGGGAAACCGAGGCATTTGAGCGGGATAGATCTAGAAGTAATAGGAGTTACCCATGATTTTTCCCCAGATATTTACGTGAGTCGAGAGAGGGTCAGATGAAACAATGGAGAAGGGCAATGATTACAGAAGGACTGTATCCATTATTCACAGAAGGAGAGAAATCAGGAGGCAAATGTACAGAAAAGACAAAACATTTAATGAGAAATGAGGAGTCTGAAGACGAATTTATGGAGGAAATGTTAAGAAATCCCCCACCATATCAGGAAGGGACAAGTGGATGCACCCCAAGTGCACCACCAAAAACTCCATTAGTGCCACAGGTAATGCATGAATTCACCCCGAATAGAATACTACATGATAAAGAAAAAGAAGCCCTAGAAAAGACCAGAGCAGAATTAATACAGAAAATAACCCAGATAAAAGTACATCCTGATTCGTTGACCATACCTGTAACAATTGGTCCAGTAGTTCCATTATATGGTACTCAGGGAAATTGTCCTCCACCCATACTTGCACCTACTCCTGTGAGTAATCCCAAACCTGAAGCTCCAGTTATAATTGAGGATCAATTTAGTGACTGTGAATCCACAATATCACTTATGGACTTGCCTATTCGAGGTTCTGTAAATAGTACTCCAAGAAAAGATGTACCTGGAGGTTCAAAAGATGTAAGTTTAGTAACTTCATCGGGAGCAAAAAGTGCTACCATAGTAACACCTGAAGATCTAGAAAGATGGGTGCAAGGGTCAGTTAAACAGTGCACACCTCCGAAAATAATGGACATTCATAAATTAAAAGTCGAATTAGAAGAAATAATAGCAGGAAATGTAGGACTAGAACGCTTAAATACCTATGATGAAGAAGAATTATTGTTCCTATGCAGGAGTATCACCAGAAATGTAAGGTTATTTCATGAAAAATTGTCCAATTTAGCATTACAGATGGGAATAGAAATAGGGAGATCAAAGGTACTACAGAAACCCTATAGAGCAGAATTTTCAGACAAAGATTTAGAAAATATGAATGCCTCTGGAAGAAGATTACAAATAAGAGAATTAATGTTAGTTTTGCAAAAATGGGGAGACCTAGATAAATGGAAAACTAGGTGGGCCAAGAAAAAGGAAGAAGCACGAACAAGTAGAACAGCATCAGAATATGTGATGAAGGAAGCAGGAAAAGCAGATCAAATGTATCCAATGCGAGAAGTTGCGGGAGGAGGATATGTACATGTCCCATGGAGCAGACAGGATATTTTATCATTTACGAATGATTTTCCAAAATTGAGGGAAAAGCCAATTGAATGGTACAAGCAGGTTGAAAGGTTTGTGAAGGTGTCAAAGGTATTGTTGAAGGATTTAGATGGTTTGTTTGACATAGTGGTACCTGCCGATTTGTGGACAGATTGTAAAATTACAGTCGATTGGCCTAGTGATGAATATCCTAGAGATCCGAAGACAGGTGCCCCGTCAAATGATGTAATGAAAAAGTATCAGCAGGTGATAACATACCTGAAAGGGAAAATACCACCGAAAGAAACAGATTGGGTGAAAATAGATCGAACCACCCAAGAAGCCAGTGAAACAGTACATTCCTATTATGAGCGTCTATTGCAGGTGTTTAAACAGTATAGTGGATTTGAGGACATTGGAGACAAAAACATGAGTCAGTTTGTGTATCGGTTTGTTTATGGTCTGAAGCCAGAGATTTGCCAGATGATTAAACAACACATGCTGTGTTGGCAGGGAAAGCCCATAGATGAAATTCTGAAATATGCGAAATATTGTGGAGACGATATTGAGGATAGACACAAGAAATTGCAGGAAAAGGTGATGTGGGCACAGGTGAAAATGGCAGAGAAGCAGGGAATTAATTTGGAAAATCCGAGTGAAAATCAAGGAAAAGATTCTGGAACGAGTGGTGATACTGGAAATGGTGGAAAATTTAGAGGACGAATGAGTAGAGAAGAAGCTAAAAAGAAATTTCCTTGTCATGGATGCGGAAAATTGGGGCATTGGAAGGACGAATGTAAAAAGATTCGGAATAATAATGGCCCAAATCAAAACTTAAATCCACAGACGCAGAATGACTCACAGCAGGGTGTAAATCCCCAGAGTCAATTACCACCTCCACCTGTTCAGGGTAATGTAAGCAGAGCAAAGCATGGTACTGACATTGGATACCCAGGAGGGAGTGGTAAGAATGATTATATGACATCACAATTTCTTTTGCAGGACAATTACTGTGAATTCAACTCATGACGGTGCCTAGGAGAGGGGAAGAAGGAGTGCGTACTTGGCGCATCCTTACAGGTAGATCAGTCTGGTCCATATGTTGAAGGAAATGTGAAAGGTAATGATATTACTTTCCTTTTGGACACTGGTGCTACCAGGTCTACGGTGAGATCAGCAGATATCCCAGACCTTCCTCTCTCTGGTGAAGATATCCAAGTAGTAGGGGTAGCTAATCAAAGAATTAGAACGCCTCTTACAGAACCAATGGAAGTCAAAATAGGAAACTTCAGAGAAATGCACCAATTTGTAGTGTGCGATTCTAGCCCAGTGAATTTATTAGGTAGGGATTTATTGTGCAAAATGAACTGTACAATTTTCTGCACGCCAGATGGTGTGGCAGTTCAGACACCAGATGAGGACCATGTATATAAAATTATGGTTGCAAAACAAGGTACAGAAATAGACGAAATGTTTTCGTTAATAACAAGAGATGAGTTACCAGAAGAATTAAAAGGTACAGTAAACCCAATAGTATGGGATTTCACCGGAAAAGAAGTAGGACTTATGGCAAAAATAGATCCAGTTCAAATTACGGTAAAAGAAGGTGCAATTTTCCCAAATACCAGACAGTACAAAATGAGTGCAGAAGTAAAAGCAGGAGTCATTGAAGAAATAAATCGAATGGTAGAACAAAACATCCTAAAAGAAGTAATGAGTAGCCCATGTAATTCACCAATCATGGGACTAAAGAAACCTAGTGGAAAATATAGGATTGTTCAGGACCTGCGAAAAATAAACAAGATTGTGGAACCATGTTGTCCCATAGTACCAAATCCTGCAGTAATTCTATACCAGATCCCTTGGAATGCAGGATGGTTCACAGTAATTGATTTGTGTCAAGCATTCTTTTCAATACCATTGCATCCAGACAGCCAGTATCTTTTCTCATTTAAATTTGAGAACAAGGTCTATGTGTGGAATCGTGTTCCTCAGGGGTACACAGAAAGTCCTTCCATCTTCAACCAGATACTGAAAAAGTGCCTGGAAAAACTAGTGATGCCAGGAAGCTCAGTCTTAGTCCAATATATCGACGACTTATTGGTGGCGTCGACCACCAGAGAAGACTGTGTTGTTGACTCCATAGCATTATTAAATCTTTTGGCTGAGGAAGGGCATAAAGTCTCACCTGAAAAGTTACAGTTTTGCAGGACAGCTGTTAAATATCTGGGACATCAAATTGAGAGGGGAAAAAGAAGAATAACCTCTGAAAGAGTAGAATTAATAAAGAGAATGCAAATGCCTGTAACCCAAAGACAAGTGCGAATGTTCCTAGGAATAGTAGGCTACTGTCGACAATGGATACCAAATTTTTCCATGTTAGCTAAGCCCTTAATTAACATGACGAAAAAGAAAGCAAAGGACCCTGTTGAGTGGGAGGATGAAAGTGTAGAAGCTTTTGTAAAATTGAGAAACGCACTTTGTTCAGCACCTGCCTTAGGCATGCCTGATTATAAAAGAGAATTCGCATTATTCTGTCAAGAGAGAGAAAATTGTGCACTTTCTGTCCTAACTCAGAGACATGGACTAGACAGACGTCCTATAGCGTACTTTTCTGCTACATTGGACCCAGTAGCAGCCGCGTTGCCAGGATGCTTAAAAGCAGTGGCAGCAACTTGTTTGAGCATTGAACAAAGCGAGTCAATTGTGATGGGACATCCTGTAAAAGTGTATGTTCCACATGCAGTTGTGATTCTGTTGACAAGAACCCGAACTCAGCATCTTACTCCTAGTCGGCTGACTAAATATGAGAGGATAATAATGGGTGCTGAAAATGTGACCATGGTAAGGTGTACAATAATAAATCCAGCAACTTTATTGCCGGACCCATATCATGAAACAAATAAAGATGACGAAGAAGATGAACATGATTGTGTACAAATTACAGAATTATGTACAAAACCACGCCCAGACATAGAGGAACAGCCTCTTAAAAAGCCAGACAGGGAGCTATTTGTCGATGGTTCATGTCAAAGACATGAAGATGGTAAACTAACTGCTGCCTATGCGGTATGTGAATTAACTGGAATAGTCGAAGCATCCTATTTACCAGGAGTAAAATCTGCACAAGTAGCTGAATTGATTGCTTTGATAAAAGCTTGCAAAATTGGGAGGAATCAGAGAGTGACCATATTTACAGATAGTCAATATGGTTACGGGGTTGTGCATGATTTTGGCCAACTGTGGATGCAGAGGGATTTCATGACTTCTTCAGGATCCCCCATTAAAAATGGACAATTTGTAAGGGAATTGCTAGAAGCAATACAATCACCAAAAGAATTGGCTGTGGTGAAATGTGCCGCACACCAGTCAGGAGATGACTGGGTGGTAGTCGGCAACAGATATGCAGACCTGGTGGCTCAACATTGTGCCAAAACCAGAACGTCAGTCAATAAGAGGGTGGAAAGAATGGGAATCAGCTGCCAACTTATGCTGTATATGCCACCTGAAACATGGAATGAGGTGAAGAAATTGCAAGATGAGGTTGATGAAAGTGAGAAGAATTTGTGGATTAAAGTGGGTTGCTCCCAAAGAGGAGAAGATGAAGTGTGGATCAGTGCAGATGGCAGACCAGTCATGCCAGACTGTTTACTCTCACAAATGGCTAGAATGCACCATGGAGACACACACATAGGGAGAGATGCAATGATTAGGCTGTTCAGACAAAATTGGTACAATCCCAAATTCAGGGCTGTTGCAGAGAGTCTTTGCCAGAGATGTCTAACTTGCCAAATGCATAATCCAGGCAGGAAAACGATAATTGGGTTTGGAAAGATTGGAAAGGCAGAGGGCCCATTTATAAGACTCCAGTTCGACTTCATACAGTTACCACCATGCAGAGGACTAAAATATGTACTAGTCATAGTATGTCTGTTTTCAAAGTGGGTGGAGGCTTACCCTACTAGGAGAAATGACAGTATTACAGTTGCAAAACTGTTGTTACGTGAGCTCATACCTAGGTTTGGTTTCCCAGTATCTTTGGAATCAGATAGAGGAAAACACTTTAATAGCGAAGTGATCCAGATAATCTGTGAAGCATTTCAAATCAAACAGAAATTGCACTGTGCATATCGCCCAGAGGCTTCTGGAGTGGTTGAACAATTAAATGGCACTATAAAGTCAAGATTGGGAAAAATGTGTGCATCAACATCATTAGAGTGGCCAGACGCATTGCCACTTGTCTTGATGGGACTCAGAAGCATACCTGACAGAACGACAGGATTAAGCCCTCATGAAATAATGATGGGAAGAGCAATGAGACAAACACATGTTCCCACAAACAAATTAGTAAATATATCTGATGATATGGTTCTGGATTATTGCAAAGGATTGGCTGACCTAGTGCGTTCTGTCTCTCATCAGGTTGGAGAAGACGCAGTTTCCAGGCAGCCTGAACTAGAACATGATCTGAATCCTGGTGATTGGGTGGTAGTGAAGAATCACACCAGAGAAACGTGTTTATCACCCAGGTGGAGCAGACCTTGTCAAGTTATATTGACCACCAATACAGCAGTGAAGTGTGCAAGATTTCCTAATTGGATTCACGTAAGCCACACAAAGAGAGTACCAGACCCTGAAGAGGAGAATTCACAGACAACACCAATCACTGAAGAAGCTGAAGGTTGCCCAGCAGAGGAATCTCAGGATCGAGGTTCGAGAGAAGCTGACGGAGAACAACCGAGCACAAGTCAGGATTGGATACCAGTGGTAGAAGTTCCTGAAGTATACCACAGAACGAGAAATCAAACTAAATTGGAAGAAATTGAAGAAGATCAGATAGGTGAAGAAGAAGCAGTTCAGGATCAAGAAGAAAAGACAGTAAAAGATCCTGAACAAAATAAGATAGAGAAAGAAAATTGGACTCAAAACAGTGAAAACCTAATAGACTTTGACACAGGGAACAGACAGGTTTAGAAGAATCCGGTCAGGCTGCAGAAGTTCACAGTGCAATAAGCCCTGATCAGAAGCAGTTAGATCAAGAAGAATTCACTAAAGAAAAAGGGGTTGATACAAATGAACATAAAGAAATAAAAAAGAACAAAGTCAACATCTTGAAAGACATTGTGGAGCTACTGAAGAAAAACAAATTAGACCTGAAAAGGAGCAAACAAGAAACACAGTAATTGAAGAAAATGAAACAGTGCTAAGAAGTGAAATTAACGAGATCCCTGAAGACGAAAGCAAAGAAACAGTGCCAACAAAGAAAACAAGAAAAGGAGATCATTGGCCAAGTGTCATTAAAAGAGTAAAGTACCACATAACAACCAGAAGTGAAGATCCAGAACAAGTACCTGAAGTGACAAGTCAAACTGAACAAGAGAAAAAGTCAGGAAAAAGAAAAGTAAAAGACTGAGACTTGTGAATAACAAATTCAAGGGTCCTGACTGGACTTATATCATTCTTGAAGATTTTGAAAGCTCAGAGTCAAGTGACAGTGGTGGCGAAGGAACAAGTGCAGAACTAACATACGAAGAAGAAACAAGACCACCCTGACTAAACAAAAGAATCCTCTAAAGAAAAGAAGAAGAGATAAGAAGAGCAATCTTCCTTGTCGAAAAATGCCTGACGATAGAGTTACTGGGAGACCAAAACGAAATTGTTGTAGGAGATGCTGTGCAATCTGCATATGTAGTCTAGTATTGGTGCTTATAGTATGGTTAGTCCTGATTGTAGCAGTTCCTTACCTTATGATAATAGATAAGAAGATTAATAATGAAACTAAAGGAAGGACAGCAAACATGAAGGGCAATAGAGTAGAATTAATGGCAGAAGATGAGGCAGAAATTCATCATGAAATAGCTGATAACGACACTAGTTTAAATGTTTTCACAAAGTTATTGTTTCAGTATGTAGACACAATGGAAGTTAGTAATTGTTATGTCTGTATGAAGTTACCTGAATCAGTAGCGGAAGGATTAACATACCATCATTTACCACTGACATATGGCATCTCATGTAGTGTATTAACAAGTTTATTTTATAGAACAGGTAGACTTCAGTATTATTATTCAAACTTAGATGTGATATTTTCTGAGGTTCCGATTCGCAAGAGTATGAACCCAGTGCTTAGTAGTCAAGACGCACAGTTTATGGGAGAATTTTTCTTAACAATGAAATCGATAGACATAACACATGCACATAGACACAATCTAACATGTTCTTTACTAGAAGAAGAAAAGATATTTTTGAATTTAGTAGAAGATAGAAGACATGATTTTCAAAAGAAAGCTTCAGAGCATAAGGCTCAGTTGCCACCTTGGGCGGAGAAAGAAGGGAGTTATACACCTGGCAAAGCTCAAGCTGCTATGGCTCTGGATTTCGTAAAGACAGGGAAAATTTGTCTTCATAGGTTAAAGACTGATTATAACAATGTTTTCATCGGTACCAGTGAATGTGAACACAATTTTTTAATTCTTGGAGGTTGGGGACTAAAAGGAGGAACAGATTCAGTTTTTCCTGGAATTTATTATGTATGCGGGAATAAGGCTTACTTTAGGCTTCCTGCACGGTGGTATGGAAGTTGTTATTTTGGAATAGTTTTTCCAAAGATATACCACGTAAAAAGAAACACTGGAAGCAATGAAAATAATAATGAATTAATACGTAGTAAAAGAGCTAGTTTTTCAGAAATTGTAGGTGATATATTTGGTGCATTGATACCTTCAGTGGGTATAATTCTGAACTCAAGGAAAATATGTAAATTGTCTACAGTGGTTGATCGTTTATCAACGGATACTGCTGGAGGTTTTCTAATGATTAATACGGAGATGGTTGCGATTAGATCTATGGTGATGCAAAATCGACTTGCTCTTGACATTCTATTGGCAAAAGAAGGAGGAGTCTGTAAATTATTGAAGACGAAACATTGTTGCACTTATATTCCTGATAAGAGTGCAGAAATTGGAACGTATATTCAGAACATAACTAAACTTGAGAAAGAACTTAAACCACTGGAAGTTGATAGTGTATGGGAAAGATTGACAAATAGTATCTCGTCAATTGGAACCTGGTTTGCTAATATAGGAAAAGGACTTATAGGTCAAATATTAGTACCCCTAGCAGGGATAGCAATAATAATATTGGCAATAACAATATGGTGCAAATGCTGTAGAAAGAATGGAACATATAAAGTGACAGGAAAAGGAAAGAAGAGAAAACTAGATGAAATAGAACTTGAAGAATGGAGAAGTGATTTATACAAAAAGCTGAAAGGGGATGTGAAAAACAGAAAATGTAAAAATGAGAATGAAACGAATTGCTAGAAGTTGGCATCTGATTGAGGGTAGTGTTTTTGATGGCTCAGAAACGCCATCAGAGAGGGGATTGATGGAGCAAGGTTTCAAAAATGAAACTTGCTTGTACGCAATCCTCCTCATAGTATTAATTTATTAAATTTGTATTGTCAAAACTAACTTTTGCATTCACAAACACAAGAGGGACAGAAGCTTGCCTATGTGTTTTACTAATGAATAACGCTTGTCTGTAATCCAAAATGTCCGCTAAAGCGCGGGAACCTCAATGCGCATGTCGCAACCTGATCACATGGTGTGACGTCTTTCTTTGCTTGGTGGGAAACTTCTGCTTCTGCGCAGTGTGCACTAAAATGGCCACTAAATGTTTTCACATGCTTCAGCTTGCTCTCATGTCATTATTAAATTGTCGTTTTCTTAATGCTACTAATGCAGGATAGTATTATAATTAATTGGGAATAGAGTAGGGAAAGTGGGCATACAGTGAAACATTTTATTTGTGATTTTAATATTTTCTTCTTGCACTTTTAGTAATTTGTAAACTTGGGCCTGGGTTGGTGACTTGAAACTCGAGAGACAGATGGTTCTGCGCATGTGTCCTGTGTGCCTGCCAAGTGAAGTCAACTTGGACGTCTCCCAAGGCCATGACCCATTGGCCGAAGATGCTGTACTTTATGTTTCCGGTGGACAAAATGATACTTTTCCCCTGTAAAATGTATAACATTTGTCGTGAGACGGGTGGGAAATAAAGCGAATGTATTAATTTGAAGGGGTGGGAACGTAAAGACAATAGGCTTTACAATTTAGGCCAAATCGATATGGTGCAAGAATCCACCCCCTGTCCCTGTCCAATCAGAAGTAGTGGTCCCATATTTTAGCAACATTAAGGGGAGGTACATGGGCGTAGAAGGGTATAATAGAATATAGCATTAGTTAATTAGTCAGAGCATGCTTTCACGAAGAACAGGCGTCCATGCTGCGAGAGAGCTCTTAGCTCCAGACTGCCATGCTGATCGGTTGCTGACTGAATCCCTGTCCAGAAGAGGTCCTGAGGAGGGGGCGGCGGAGTCCATTAGAACGGGAGAATCGAGGAGAAGTCGAGTATCAGAGAGGGGAACGGCGCAGGCGTCGTTGTAGAGAGGTCACCGGTCCTGTCCTGATCCTGGAAGAAGTCTTTGCTCTTCATCCTTCCTGGGTTCTATCTTTTCCAACTCCTTGGCCAAGGGGCTTGGTTCTCGCATTTAGGTAACTATACTGCAACCTTTAGTTGCGCTGCTGTCTCTATCTTCTCCTCTTCCTTAAACACCGTCATTTATTAGCAAAATCATTTCTATGCTTTTTCTTGGGTATTTCAATCAAGTAATATACACGCACTGCACGGTACTGCATTATCCCTGTATTGTACCATCCACATGCATACATATAATCAGCATATGTATACCACACACGCACTGCACAACACTACACATACACACAACTGGTGTAGGCCTAGGGTGAGTTAAGCACACCAGCAGCTGAACTTTAAATGAGTGATCCTGTGGGGCTCACTTCAGTGACACAGGTAAAAAAGATCTGTTCACTCCTACTGATCACTACACAGTATGCCGCCCCATGGTGCTCATGCTGCTTAACTCCTGGCAAAGGCAGTAGCATTTCACCACTATGAGGGTAGTGCTTTGGACACCCCTCCTGGTCCAGAAAAGTCTGCAATGCATGAGGCAGGCCTATGTCATGGAGCATATGTATAATCTATGTTCGCCTACGACAACAAAAATCAGTATTAGGGATGCCAACATCATTACAGTTGGGGAACTGAGGGCAGGGGGGCATGTCCATCACCATACAAAGGACCTTTCCATCCCAACAGTCTGATTAACGTGTTCTATCAATGTTCTGGAGAAAGTGGTAGGATCACAACACAGGAGCCTTCTTTACATCCAAAGCCAACTCTTTAGAAAGGGAGCTCAGGATAGCAGCATACAACCTTACTAGCCCATTGTCATCCTAAAATGATGTTCCTATACACACCACACAAACTAAGACTAAAAATAAAGCACAATGGTCGGCCTTCAAGTTATATGACCAGAATGGTATTGCCAAAACTCTCTAGACTAGAAAACTGAATAACCACTACAATGATCCTCTCCCCTCTAAAATGCTTGAAAATAGTCAACCAAATCGTCGTCCCTATATGGACAACGATAATCAATGCCTCGCTATCTCAAGGCTCCTTACCAGACTGGCTAAAAACAGGACAAGTCCCCCCCTTCATAAAAAAACCTACAGAGGACCCGTCCGATCCAAATAATTTTCGTCCAGTGACCAATATTCCATTATTTGCCAAATTACTAGAAAAATGTGTGCAACAACAACTAAGCCAACACATCACTAAATTCAGTCTGCTTGAGAACTGCCAATCTGGATTCAGACCAGGCTACAGTACCAAAACAGCAATACTACATATAGTGGATGATGCCCTACGGGCACTGGATCACAATGAAACATTTCTATTAGTTCTTCTTGACGTGTCTTCTGCTTTTAACATGGTAAAGCATGAAAAATTGCTAGCCCGTCTTGAAAACAGGATGGGTTTATCGGGAAATTAGCTTAAATGGCTTAAATCCTTCCCCCAGAACAAAACGCAAAGATTCATGGTCAACCAGGTTCTGTCACCGACATCCCCTAATTCTATTGGAGTTCCACAAGACTCAACACTATCTCCTTCGCTATTCAACCTATATGTCGAACCTCTAACAGAAATTCTCCAGCACGCCAACATCTCCTATCACATGTATGCAGATGACACCCAGATTTACATCAAGATCTCTTCGCTGGAGGAGATCAAGAGAGAGAATGATGCCTTAAAGGTGTCCTTACATTGGTTAACTAGCAACAGAATTCCTATTAATATCCCCCCCAAAAAGCTCCTCAGATGTTAAGGAATGGACCAACCTGATCATGGCTCAAAACTGCACCCCCGTCCTAGTTGACTCGACCAAATCGCTAGGAATCACGCTCGATAAGAATCTAAACATGCAATTCCACATCAAATCAATTGCGAAAAGTGCCCGTTTTCACCTGAGCTACCTTTGGAAATTGAAACCAATCATTGCAACATCAGACCTCAAATTGGCAGTTCAGTCCTTAGGGTATTTAGACAGAATATCGAGTTGGAAATGTCGACTTACACAAATATCGAGTTGGAAATATCGTGACACAGAGATATCGACAGCAAGAATATCGTGGTCAAGAATATCGAATTTAAGGTAAGAAATATCGTTTTCAAAAATATAGAAGTCATTAATATCATTTGCAAAAATATAGGGGCTCATTACGATACCCGGCGTAAAAAAATCCGCCAGGCATGGAAGCGGCAAAAATCCGCCCGCACACACCGCCTGAACACCGACCACGCCATTATGAGTACACAAACCGAAAACCGCCATCGGCGGAAAAATCACACAAAATACCGCCCGCCATCGTCCGAGTCGGAGTCAAACCGCCCGCCACGGACGGAAACACGCACGACAACACAAAACCGCCCGCCCACACGGCCGACACACCGCACGTGAAATTACGATCGCACCGCCATGAGCGCGGAAAAACAACAAATATACCGCCCGCCAGCGCAAACAACGCCGATGAGAATCGACACGGCAGAAGCCATGGCGCCCACGTACCTGCACAGAAACCATCCGCACACAAAACCAATAGCACACAACATGGCCAACAAGTCCACACAGCAAGGCACACACAAATACACAAGCACAGTACACATCCGAAAACACCCCCCGGACAAACAAAAAATACAAAGGCCAGAACCCCAGACACAACACACCTGAAAACAACAGACCATGAGGACACACCCACATAGGTGAGTACAAAAGCAGCACTCCCACAGACCACAACCCCTTGCTACATTGCAAACCAGAGAGGAGAGGAGAGGACACAGTGACACAGCAAGGACAGCAGCACACCACAGAAACGCACACATCACAACCACCACCACCACCACCAAACACCGGCACCACAAACCCCCTGCACATTACACAACACACACCGCACCAGCACCACAAACACCATGGCACCACAAAGGATGCCCAAGTTCACGCCCATGGAGCTGACGGTCATGGTCGACGAGATCATCAAGGTGTACCCACAAATCTATGGGAACATGGTCCAGCACACACCACTAGCCACCAGAAACAGAATGTGGAACCGGATCGTAGACCAGGTCAATGCAGTCGGGACCCTGCCCAGGAACAGGGTCGAGATTAACAAACGTTGGAATGACGTAAAGAGCCTGGTCAAGAAGAAGGAGGGCAAAAACAGAGAGCTGGCTGCCGTCACTGGCGGAGGGAATCCCGCGCTCTTTAAGACCTTCAAAGCGTGGGAGGAGAAGGTGCGAGTCGTAATCCATCCGGAGATCCTCGCCGGATTAGCAGGGGGAGTGGAGGCTGGTAAGTACAAACTAATGTATACCAGCACACCGCTATGTACTCACATGCGCAACTACCATGCCACAGCTCCCAGGGACAAACACCCCCATGTCCAGCACACAATACACAACACATCACACACACATGCAACAGACACTACCACACACAGCCCAAACCGAACAACTGTAAGATGCGTGGGGACATGTGTACACTAAGCCAGCCACGTAACCACCAACAGGTCCCCAAATATGCCAGAAGCGCCACAACGAGCACCCACCACACCCATGTGTCCGCCACAGCTGCACTAACCGACAAGTAACAGGTAAGTGGCAGGAACACAAAGTGCAGTGGGTGGGAGGGTGGACAGCCCAAGTACAACACACACCAGGCCCCAGTCCCACAGCACAGCAAGGAGGAGCATCCCCCACACCCCACAGCCACGTGTCAGCCACCGCAGTGCACAACGACAGCCGAAAGGCAGACATCACGGTCCACAGCAATCGGTGTCAGTGGGTGTACAGCCACCCCCACGACCCACTACACCCCCCACCCCCACAGACCTGCAACATGGAGCACCCCCGCTTAGAGCCATGTGGCATCCAGTACAGTGCACGCACGAACAACTTGCAGGTGGGAAACTGGACAGGGCTGGATTACTGGAGGCATGAGGACCATAACACCACCAACACATGGGACATGTCACGTAGCACACGGACACGCAGCACCGCCCACCGTCACGAACAAGTGAACAATGTGCACACGGACATGAACAGCAGACTCACACCCCACATGACCCATCACAGACATAGCAACACCCAAGGAGCCACGTCTGCATGCACAAGCCACACTGAATATAGTCCCACACGGCAGCCACTGTGCAACTCATCACACACAACCGAAACACCATTGAAGTCCTGTCCATGTAGCCCCCACTGCCTGTCAACCCCACACCCCACAACTACGCCTATGTAAGACAAACAACACTAGACGCAACAGAGCGGAACAACAGAAATGCACACGAACACCACTGAACCCATCAAACTCACAGACACACCATGCACATACAACATACCATCCATCCCATCCGTCAGCCCCAGTCACATGAAAGGCATGTCATCCGCACAGCTGCCACACATACAGCAGTCACGCTAAGACACATGCCCATGACCAACCATGTGCCAGAAGTCAATTAAGCGCACGACACACTGTGAGCAACAACACACAACATGGGCCACACCCCCCCGAGCACTGCAGTGATGCACATGGCACAGGGCAGCACGCACACCAAGGAGATGGGACAACTGCAATACGTTGGCTGGCACACAACTATCACTCACTCATAACGATGCGTCCAATGCCATGTCCAGTAACCACAACAGACAGCAAATATGCAGGGCATGTCAGGCATGCACACACCTCAGACCATGCACTGTCATGCTGCCACAACACATGTCACGTTCGGCACCCATGGCTCACAGCATGTACCCCAAAAGCATATCCCCTCCCAAATGCGAATCTGGGGCATGGCCCCCATGTTGCCATATGCGTTCCTAAGCGTTCCATTTGAACCCCAAAAGCATATTCCATCCCAAATGCGAATCTGGGGCATGGCCCCCATGTTGCCATATGCGTTCCTAAGCGTTCCATTTGAACCCCAAAAGCATATTCCATCCCAAATGCGAATCTGGGGCATGGCCCCCATGTTGCCATATGCATTCCTAACCGTTCCATTTGAACCCCAAAAGCATATTCCATCCCAAATGCGAATCTGGGGCATGGCCCCCATGTTGCCATATGCGTTCCTAAGCGTTCCATTTGAACTCCAAAAGCAAAGTACAAACCAGACCCAGGATGGGCCAGGAGCCCGCATACACCAGAGTCACAATGAGTAGGGGCAAAGCAACACACCCATCGGCATGGCCAATCCGTCCCATGCCACATGTGCACAGCACACAGTCCCATTGCCTAGCACACACAACTACAGATGCCACAGCCACACACTCGCCTCCGGGAAACCCATGTACGAGATTGCACGAACTGCCAATGTCAGACGACTAATACATACTTCGCCAGGTGCAACACAATAACAAATCTCATTCTCTCCACAGGTGACGAACTGCTGGACGCTGGGGATGGAGACAGCAGCCAGCACAGCCAGCCTACAAGCCCCCAACGAGGACACACGGATCTGGAGGATCTGTCCACCTCTTCGGACACGGACCACCAAGCTGGCCCATCTGGCGTGGCAGGGCCCAGCCGCTCCCCAGGACCCCTCCTACCCACCAACCCATCATCCAGGGATGCTGAACAGTCCCAGTCCCCTGCTGCCACTGTCGTTGCGGCCACACCCACGGTCATTGCGGCCACTACCACTGCCGCAACCGCCACCATCGCCGCACCGACCACCACCGCCTCCACCACCACCACGTCTTCGCTGGCACCAGCCCCAGCGCAGGTGGTGGCCCGGCCGACTGGATCCACCCTGGGAGCCACAGCGAGGACCGTGGTGAGCAATGTGGCTAGTGGGCAGGCCGGTGGCAGCAGGACTGGTAGGAGGAGCAGGGTCAGGGAAACGCCAGCCTCCCCTGGGAGCCATGCCCTGCCTCAAATGGCCAGAGTCCTTGGGGCCTATGAAGAGGCCCAAGGACAATGGGCCAGGTCTGCTACTGACACGCGGGAGGTGCTGGGGGTGCTGAGGTCCATGGACGCCCATATGGGCCAATTCGTGTCCCGTATGGACCAACTCGTGGACCTCATGGGCCAGCTGGTGGTGGCGGTGGGGTCACAGGCAAGGCCAGCAACACCACCTCCGCCACCACCTGCTAGGGCGCAGGGTCGGCCAGCAGTGTCCACTTCCCCTGCGTCCACAGCCAGTGAGCACACCTCACCCACCACCAGCAGGTCGCCACCACACACCCCCCTCCCAAACGTGGAAGGGGCCGTCCGAAGAGGAAACAGATCTCCCGGGAGGACTTCGCACGCTCCAGTCGCAAGTGAGGCAGCCAGCCAGCCTTCCGCCAGCCTTCCTTGACCAGCCACTGCATTGACTTGCTCTACGATCCCACTCCACACAGCCATCTGGATGGCATGTGTGTGTTGGACTATGGACATAGAACCAGTGGGTACACCCTGATCATCACGCAGCCATGACCGACAGCTCATTGTCACTGCACGCACCACTTTTGTCATCACCTTACACACAATCACATGTCACAGTTTGTAATAAATGCACCTTTTTCACTAACTGCTGTTTGTGCCCTGTGTTTTATTTGTACGGAATACAACGGCCACCTTGGGCGGAAGGGCACCTGATGCGTGGCATGGCAATGGAATCCGGAGGGCCTGTAGGGACCTAGGGGTGGGAGACAGAACAGGAGCACATTCAATGAGTGTGTCACACACCCATCACACAGTACATGTCAACAACTACAAGCAATGTACACACATCGCACAGAGCAATAGGGCACAATGCCACAGTCACCAACAGTGGCATACTACCCTGGCCATGGAGCGTTGACACACTGCACGCAGTGAACATACGGCCACCCTGACACAGCACACACACACCTGCATAGATACAGACACATCATCCGTCGTACATGGACACTCACCGTCAAGTGAAGTAGCGGGCGATGAGCTGCTGGCGCACATTCCCAGCTTCCTCCTCTCCGCTGTCCACCTCACTCGAGCTGTCCTGGTCTGCGGGCTGGGGCCCTGGTTGATCTCCGTCATCCACAATGAGGGGGATCTGCTTCCGAATGGCCAGATTGTGCAGCATGCAGCACGCCACCACTATCTGGCACACCTTCTGTGGGGAGTACGCCAGTGCACCCCCGGTGCGGTCCAGGCACCTGAACCTGGACTTGAGGAGGCCAAAGGTACGCTCGACCACACGTCTGGTCCTCCCATGTGCCTCATTGTATCGATCGTCTGCTGGGGTGCGAGGATTCCTCAATGGACTGAGCAGCCATGCCCCATTCGGGTACGCAGAGTCACCTGGGTGTGAGGGACACAGAGAACCGTAGCTATTCCAACTGGACAGGGGACAGCATCGCACAACCAGCACGCTACACCACTCCACATACTCACCGACAATACAGGCACGATCCTGTTGCAGATTGGCCATCAGTCGTGGCAAGATGCTGTTGCGCATTATGTGTGCGTCATGGGCCGAGCCTGGAAACTTGGCACACACGTGGGTGATCACCATGTCCGCAAGGCACACCACTTGCACATTCAGGGAGTGCGTGTGCTTCCTGTTGCGGTACAGGTGCTCAGTGGCCTGTGGTGGAACAAGGCCAACATGAGTGCAGTCAATGGCTCCCACGACGTGTGGGATTCTGCCAAGGGCATAGAATGCACCCTTCACTGCCGCCAATTCACGAGCCCTGGGGAAGCGGATGTACCTGTTCCGGTACAGCATCATGGCTGCCAGTACATCCCTCAGCACCTTGCTGAACATGGGCTGGGACATCCCTCCTCCACTGCCCACTGTGTGCTGGAATGACCCAGTGGCGAAGAAATGCATGGCGGCCATCACCTTAGCCGTGGGGGTGACAGCAGTCGGATACACCCTGCGGGGACGGAGATGGGGCTCTAACATGGCACACAGTCGATGCAGAGTTGGCCTGTCCAGCCGAAACTTCCTGATTACCTCTGTATCGTCCATGTCCGCCAGCAATTGGTATGGGCGGTCAATGTTCGGTCTCCGCCTGGGTTAAATGGCAGAGGACACATGTCAAAGCAACACGGCACATAGCAATTTCGCATACACATCACTGACATGACTGAGCAAGCACATGAGCCACAGCCCAGCTGTCAAGCTGGGACGGCACGGCCACAATACACTTACACAGGTCTCCCAACAATGGCAATGGCAAGTGAGACATACCACTGCCATGTGCATGCACATGGTGATCTAGGCCCCAATGACTTGCGGGGCGTGCTGATGGGGACTGACTGCATATTCGTCAAGCGGCAACGCCACGGCAACATGAGTGTCTGCTGAGCATGGAACTGCTTCCGAGGCTGGATGAGTATGGCACACGACGACGACGATGTGGGCACGGGCTGAGCGGCCAATACAAGTGGGACCTGTGGCACGAGGGGATATGAGACAGTAGTAGGTGTCAGCACTGCACCCTATGTACAGCACTGTACGGATCACAGCTCCCGAAACATTGACTGGTGTCCACATTGACAGCCCCATGCCAAGACGGCTGTGTGCTTGCAGTCACAGGTGAGAGGTTACATTGCACGTGCCAGGTGGCAGACGTACATAGTGGGAGCTGGCATGTGTGTGCATGTGTCTCCTGTTCAGGATCCACCAGATGGGCGCTGACTCTGTACTGACCATTGGACACAGCATGTTCCGTGGAAGGCTTGTGTGTGTGGGATGGTGGCACTGGATGTGCCTCCGTTGGGTGGGGGGCCATGCACAGGGCGGGTACGTCGATGATTGCGCATTGTTGGTCACGGTGGGTGCACCAACTAAGATGTGTTGCCCTGTGTTCAATTCCTATGTCCGCATGATGATGGACTGTGGATGTGGGCAGACTACACATTGGTCGATGTGCTGTCTATATGCATGTGCCTTCACACCAGGCACAGCTGCCCCTGCACATGTGACCCCTGCTGGACTCGCTGCTGGGTCTGTGGAGCTGATGCACCTTCTGCGCGTGGGGCGGACAGCTCTCCTCACTTCCCTCATTGCGCATGTCATGTCTTTGCCGCAGGTGACATGGATCATGGAGGGCCCACATGTACGCGTGGGTAGGCTACACATGATTGTTCACTGGTCGCCACCCCCAGTCAGTGTTTCGAATGGGAAGGTTGTCGTGCTGGTGGTATGTTCGATGTGGCGGATGGGCGGGCCTAGGTGCGGGCTTACATTCCGGACATGGGGGGGTAGTTGGATTGGCGACTAGTTGCAGTACACACGGGACACGTCTCTTCCTTTCCACATCTGGGTCATCCCTTGTACTAACTGACAGTGATACAGTCATCTTCGCCCCAGCCCTCATGTCCTCCCCTCGCCCCCCCAATATGCATGCTCACCTGCGAGGCTAGCGCTTGCACAGGCAGCCCCAAGCTCGCACCAGAGAGGGCAAGGAGTGTATGTGTGGGTCCAGTTGCACAAGTGGGCTGTCTCAGGGTATGATGTGTGGCGGGACGCCGTCCACCTGCGTGGTGCCCCAAATGGAGACCCGGCCTGCATGGACTATGCATCACAGTCTTCGCCTTCCGGATCCGCCACCTGCGACACCCAGTGGCTGTGGCTGCCCTTGCGGCCAGGCCGCGTCCGTCTGTGGCTGATGGCCCACACATTCACTCTTTGGCCTCTCTGGGGAGGGCTCGGGGGTAGTGGCGCACGCGCTTGCACTTAGTCGCAATGGCATGTGGCGTGGTTGGTATGATGGGCAATGGATGGGATGGTGCGAGCCACCTCCCGTGACGTCAGTGCTGCTCGTGCTGTGGTGCGTCCCCTACACTTCCATTTGACTTGTGCCATGCTAGACGTTGAGGTTCTATTGCCTGCGTGATATGACCAGGAGGAGCGCGAGGAGACCTCTCACACACCATGCTCCACTGCCATCCCGTGCCCTGTATCGCCTGTGCGGATTGACTATGTTGGGGTTACACCTGGTCGACTGGGGCTGTGTGTGCCTTGTCAAGGGGCATGGCGGGCGCACAACAGGATCCAGCTTGTCCACAGAGGGTGGGCTGAGGTGCGCCTGGTACCGCCTTGTACGTGTGCCCGGCTGCTGTGCACACACGTGTTCACTCCCCCGACAGGTGTCCTCTCACAATGCCCAGGGAAGCGGTGGTGTACTGTTCATGAGCCCTCCCAACACGGCGTGCTCCAACTTGGCATGTGCGCATCTACCCGTCGCACCCACCCACCTGAGCACTGCGTCCATACGACTTCACACGACACATGTGTGTCTTCCACAGTAGTGCTACTCATTTGCGTTGACATCCAATACCAGTGGACTACATGGTCATGTCACGACTGCCGTGTACTTCACATACTCTCATCCTCTCTCATTCGTACTTGTGAAATGAGTCAGCAGAGACAGTTTTGGTTTCAAACATTATATTGAGTCTTCTGTCCTCTGTGATGCAGTATAGTGGACACTACTGGCAGCGGAATACATGTTGAGGATATACTGAGCATGATTACAAATGGGATAGGGTGTGGGGTTACATCTGCTTGGCCTAGGCTGTGCTAATGTACATTTACGTATAGCTGCGGAGCTGCGGACTTTGACACAGACGGTATACATGTAGCCTACCAGACCGCTCGGCATCATGGGCACAGTCCATCTCAGTTCCATGTGACAGGTTTGCTGCGGTTGTTCCTCATGCACGCGTGCATGTGAGATGACATCAGGGCATGTGCTTGCGTGCATGCAGCGGCGTGCCACTTGTTGTTGCACTGTGGTGGTTACTGGACATGTCACAGTCACTGGGGTCGTGTTGTTGTTGTATGCACTTGTCGTCCATGCAAAGGTCCTGGTATGGGATTCCCGGGCGGGGGTGGGAGGGGTGCAGCACCCACAGACTCCAGGCGACCTATTCATGTTCACTGAGCGGTGTGTGTGTCCATGTGCGCTGGATCCATGTCGTGTCCTGGTTGTTCGTGCAGTTCCGTCCATGTGGGTGCGATGCACAGAGCCCATGCCACTGCCTCCCACGATGCATGCGGTGTTCCTGGATGTGATGGGGAACAGTGTGCATGTCCCGGTCCTATCCGATGTCATGGCGATGTCGTTGATGGTGTGGTTACAGTTGCCGGTCGTTTGGTATGGCTGTTGTGGTGGTGACTGGCCAGTCCGTGCGGAAGCTGAGCATGGGTGCGGGGTTGGACTTCATAGGTCACTCGGGGAACCTGCGTTGTGGTCCGACGTATTTACAGGTTGTCAGGTATGCGATGCCGTCCAGCAGGGCTTCCATGTCATTGGTGGTGTACATGTTTGCCAGCCAATGAAGCGGATGGTGGCTGTCAAGGTGTTGTTCGTAGGTTGTCCCTTGGAGGACCATGATGGGGCATGCTGGGTGACATTCGATGTAGCTGTTCTCGATGATCCGTCGTGTGGAGGCACAGTGGTTCCATTTCAGTGCGCGTGCGATGTTGGCCACATACGCCATGCCCCCATAGGCAGAGCAGGCCCTGTCGTGTGCGTCCAGAGGGAGGAGTAGTGGTAGCAGGTCCGCCTTCAGACATGCCGGGTTGGAGAGGCATATCTCGACGGGATGCTGGTAGGGACACCTCCGACAGTAGAAGACGGGCATGACGCAGCTGAACAATGTGATGCGGTAAGTCAGTCGGTAACTTACGTTCAGCAGGGACAGGAGATCGCATCCCAATGTATGTATCGTGTTGGTTTGGTACAGCTTGAGCTGTTCGGCGTAGTTGGGTAGGTGTGTTGCGGTTGCCATTTCGCAGCGGTTCGTAGAGGTGGCGTGCTCCGGCTGTGTGTGCAGTCTGCAATGTGCACGCTCCGGGGTTGCTGTGAGCTCTGTGTAGTCGTGGGGAGACAGGACTTGTGTTCTGTTGGCTTGTTTGGAGGACACGGGCCCTCTTCCCACATGCTTCTCAGACAGTTCAAGGTCAGTGCTGTGTGACTCCTTCCAATTAACTTGCATGTGGCCGACATGGGGGAGTGTTTTCTTCTTTCTTCCCCGTCCGTTGTGTGCTTCTGTGATATGCGCTATCTGCCGTGTGGTCGGTCTCCTCGGCATGCCTGTGTTGGTCTATTCTTGGACAATGGCTGTATTCACCGGCTTCTGTCGTAGGGCTGTGGTTTCGGTGTTGGAATGGAAGGTCATTCAGTGCTGTCTGCTCTCCCTTGTGTGGGCGGCAGGCTGCCTTTCCGCTCTGCGTTGGGCCTTGTGTGTGGATGTAATTCTTGGGCCACCTGTTGTCGGTCACCGGGCTCTTTGGTGTTCCGTTTCATGTGTCTTGTTCATAGGTGCAGGGTGGTATGGGTTTTCAGTGTGGTACTGGCGTTCCTCTTCCCGAAGGAGCCCTGCTTCTCCTAGTTGGTGTTGCCGCCGCTGTGTGCTTCGCCATGTTTGTTACACTGGGGTGTGTCCTGCTGTTGCGTGACTTCACTGACATGTGTGCGTCGGTTGTGTGGCGTTGGGTGTTGTCCGTGAATTGGGCGTTGGGGACATGTCTGTGGCCGGCCTGTCACGTGTCATGTGCGTTCGGGGGTGGGGCTGGTGTGTGTGCTGCTTGGTTGTGTCCCTGTGTCTGTGTGCGACGCATGCATGGCGC